>JABUQX010044359.1:0-23922 GCA_015478945.1 Trachelipus rathkii | reverse complement strand
ATATAGCGTTAGGAGTCCAAGCTTTATCAGATTAATCCATCTGCATTCATTACCAATACAGATGTTTCTTAGAGATATCAATATTCAGGTACATTCTGATAATACCTAGACCTCTAATGTTGTTTTATATGCTAAAACGAAGTTTGACCAAAACCTGATGTAAGATCTTCCTCGGGTGTAGACATTATAATAATATAACAGAATCAAATTCCTGATTTATACATGTTTTTCCCCAGGTTGAAGCTCCATTTAACCGGACTTCACGTAGGTGCTCAGCGGACCTTATATCCTTTTAGAAGCTATTAGACATTTGTTAAATTAATTCAGACCGGAATGCTAAACATCTCATCTCAATCACTGTTGGTTATTTACAGTTTCAAACGATGACGCCTGCACATATAGATAAGCCAGCTAAAAGTATCTAAATAATACTTATGAATTTTACGGTCGCATTAAATGGCGATTATTCTTTCTCTCAAAAAAATTCTTAATTAGCCGGAGCTTAAAGGTAGGAATATGATTTTATCACGGGCAACTAAGGGAGTGTACTATATATAAAGCTAAACAGCTGTTACCAGCTGTATGATCCAGAACCTGTTTTCAAACTGTGAGAGGCCTATCTTATTTTAGAAAAGTGAAATTATCACACCACCAGCACAGTCATTTGAAATTGAAAAAATCGCTTTTGAAATACTACGCAAAGTACCCTACTCTAAGAGAGGTTGAAAACCTAAAGATATTTAATTTCATCAAGATTTCGAAGAGATTCAATATCCCTAAATTGTGTGAACGGAAATATTACAAAGATAATAATAGGGAATTGATGGAACAATGAGCCTACTCCGGAAATTTATAAAAAATTCACCCTTCTAAATTCAACACTTTCGGCCATCTTAGGCCGAACACTATAACCACCCACTGGTACTGTCGCATTACAAGATAACTTACCAGCCCAAACTACATAATCTCCCGCCACCACAACAGGGTATCAGAGTTTTACATGTGAATGGACTGCACCGAAAATACTCACGTGAAACTAGACCCTCAGACAACCCACACCACACAACACCTCACGGAGTGAATTATGAAATGTTATACAACGGAGACCTATTTCTTGCACTCGACCTTTTTTACGACTTAATAGCCCAATACTGTATCATGTGTAATAGATAGCGCGACAGGTTATAAATCTTGAAGATATACGCCCCAAAGAATAGTAATTTATACGCATATGATCTTACTGCAGACCTTTTCAGCTTGTAACGCTAATCATTTAAACATTTTTGAGAAAGGGTACCCTAGGACTACAGTCTCTCTTTTGGATCGAGTTCTACATCACCCCATCAACTGTAGTGGTACTATCTTGAGATCCTCAACTACTTGAAACTTGAAGAGTACGCAACCGCGATATTTGAATTATTAAAGATGAATGAAGCGGCAAAATAATCCGGTGTTTAAAAATGAAAACCGTCGCCTTTTAGGCTTTTTGCTACATTAACGAAAATTAAACTCTGTAAAGTTGGAGAAGGATACATGCTCATATTCAATACATTGCCTCGTCACATCCCCTCAACAGACATTAGATTTCCGTTTATAGAGCAAAAAAACGATACTGTTCACATAAGTTGATTCTTTGAACTTAAAAATTATTATAATTGAATACATGGTATACCTTTATTTTTAAAGATACATTATAATAATGTAAGTGGTATGTATAAAACTGATGTTTACCTGTTCAACCTTATATTCAATTATTATATGATGGAAGATCTATTGCTATTCTATTTATTAGTTTGTTTTTTAAATAATGTATGTTTTAATTAAACTGTAATTATTTAAACTGTAAAAGTATATATATGTATGTCACTGATTTATATCAAGTAGTCTTTTAATTCTTTTAAAACTGAAAAAAAGCGTTATAATTTCAGATCCTTTAAAACTCGTACATGATACAGGGTTTGAATAAGAATCTTCCAATTTTTATATTTAAAATAAAAATGTTTATAATATCAGAAACTCTGTGTGTTTTTATTCATATCCATTACAAATTAAAAATAAAAACAGTATTAAAACAAAATAATAAATAGAAATAATATAAAAAAGTAATAAAACAAATAAAAAATATAAAAGAAAACAAATGTTAATAAATATATGAGGGATCATGCTGTATAGCAAAACAGTAAAGCAGTAAGCCAGTAAAACAATAGCATACTAATCCCATAGGTGTTAGGTAACACTCTATGTTTTACTGCTTTCACTGCTTCTAGGTTGTAATAGTATGGAGTATAAGCAGTTTTAAAGACAGAAAGTTAAAGCAAGTACAGCAGCAGTAAAATAAAGACACAACAAAGTAAATGACAGAATAGTATTAATTAAAGCAAAAGAATAAAAAAAAATACAAAAAAAAAGAACAAAAAAAAATAACACAAAAAGAACAACATATATATAACACATAAACAAAAAAACTGGCTGTCCCACAAAAAAAAAAAAAAAAAAAAAAAAAAAAAAAAGAGAATAAGAATTAAATAACATACGAAAAATCTAAAAAAAAAAATACAAATATATAAAAACAAATGAAATTAATTTAAAAATATTGAATGCTTAAACATTCAAAGAAGATAAATTTAATTATCAATGCAAAAAAAATAAGAACACAGAAGTAAAAAAAAAATAACAGCAAGGGACAAAACAATTGACTAATAGAAAAAGAAAAACAATAAAAAAAAATAAAGCAAAAGTAATTAGAATTTCATGCAAAAAGAAAAAATAAAATACAGAATTTATCATATACAGCAAGATAAAAAAAAATAAAAAAAGACAACAAAGAATAAAGAAACAAAAAAGAGAGAAAAAATAAAGACCAAAAGAAAAGAACAAGAAAAATAAAAAACAAAAAAAAAACAAAAATAAAAAATACAAAAACAATAAGGATGATAATAATTGATAAAAATAACAATGGCAGACTTCTATTTTAATATTTATGATGCAAGAATATTAACCATTGCAGTTATAAAAAAAAAGGAAAATATATAAAAAAAGAATATAATAGAATTTTTAAATAAAAAAATAATGAACCCATAAAGAAATAAAAAAAAAATAACAAAAAAAAAAAAAAAATAAAAAGATAAAAAATAAAAATGAAAAAAAAATAAGAATAAACAAAAAACCATAAAAAAAGCAAATATAGATAAGAAAATAAAGAAAAAATTCTAAAAAAACAAAAAAAAAAAAAAAAAAAAAAAAAAAATATGAAATAGAACAAAAAAGTATCATCAAAAAATAGAAAAAAATAAGTACAATTAATAATACTAGTTTTATAAGTGCAAAATAGAATATAGATATACCTAACCTACAAAAAAAAAAAAAAAAAAAAAAAGAAAAACTAGACGAGGACGACCAAACGGCGGCGCGGTTAGCGGAATATCATGCGCACTGCGGGCGCAGCGGCGACGGTTACGCGGAAGATATTGCGCCTGCGGGCGCACGCCGCGGGCGGGTGAATATTGCGACCTGCGGGCGCACGCGGCGGTTTCCGGAGGGCTGCCTGCGGAACGCGGACTTCTGAAACAGTTCTGCGGTCACTGTCCTCAAATGTGTAGCTACTTTAGATATATATTCTGCTATGCTATAAGTGTTAGCAAAATACTTAATCCATAAGTAGGAAGCATTCTAAGCAGATGTGTAATACACCGATTCGATTCCTCATACCTTATTACGTAGGGGTAGACACCGATATTAGGGCTATTCGGGGCTCAGGGGATGCTGCCTTAGAAAAGGCTTGAAAAAAGTGCGCACTCAGTGGCACTATGTGGACTCACTTTGGAACTACTTGGCCACTCACTACTCGGCACTCATTGGCAACTCATGGCACTCAATTGGCACTCACTTAGCGCACTCTTTGGCCATCACCTCGGCACTCACCGGCACTATCTAATACTCATAGAACACTAATAGAACATCCCTAGGTACTTTACGGTGGTGGAACCAGATCAAAGCATCAGTTAGCGATGGGTCAAAATGACCCCTATGCGTATATGCCATGTAAGGCTGAAAATCATGGTCAAACAATGCTTAAGACAATCAAAAAAGGGCTAAGTCCCTGAAGGAAGGCGGACAAAAATTACCGTGGGCAAAAATACCCATGGAGTACCAAAGGGTTGGATCGTGTGTTTGGTTACGTGAAGTATAAGTGTAATGTACAGTGTCTATTAGGGAAAATGTACAGCTGGTTCATAGTGAATGTGGCTGTATAAGGTGTAAGTGTTGTGTGTGTGTGTGATGCTGTGTGAGTGTGTGTGTGTTGTGGTGTGGTGTGTGTGTGTGTGTGTGTGATTTGTGTGTGTGCGGCGCAGCCGGCGCACGTGTGCTAGTGGTGTTCAAGTATAGGGTAGGTCCCATAATGCGGACAAGTTAAGGAAGCCGAATCATGTGACGGGTTGGCCACGTGTGGGCAAAAAATACCGGGGCAAAAAATGACCCATGGTAACTGGCAAAGGTTAAGGCCGAATATCATGGTCAAACAACAGGTTAAGACATCAACAAACGGGCCTAAGCCCATAAAGGCGTCCCCAAAAAGTTACCGTGGGCAAAAATGGCCAACGGTCGAAAAAATTAGAGGGGCGTAAAATAGGGGGGGGTCAATATCGTAACAAACGTTCCTAGCAACCGTTTTGGCTGCAACCACTTCTATCGACAGGGTTGCAAAAATTAGGGTTGCCGAAAAAAATTCGCGTTTGCCGAAAAAATTAGCGGTTGCCAAAAAATACCGTCGGGTCAAAAATGACCCATGGAAGACCAAAGGGGTAGGTCGAAAAAATTAGGTGGGGTACGTACAACGGTTGCTGACGAAACGTTTGGCGCAACCTTCTTCGAAGTTCGAAGGGTTGCAAAAAAATAGGGTTCTCCGGGTAAAAAAATTAAAGAAAGGTTCCAAAAAAGTTAGGGTTGTCAAAAAATTAGTGTTGCCAAAAAATTAGGGGTTGGCCCAAAAAATCTAGGGTTCTCAAAAAATTTAGGGTTCTCAAAAAATCCGCGCGTTCTCAAAAAAATCCGGCGTTCTCAAAAATCCGGAGTATCTCAAAAAAATTTCCGAGTTCTCAAAAATACCGTGGGCCCAAAAATGACCCATGGAAGAAGACCAAAGTGGTTGGTCGAAAAAAAGATAAAGTCCCAAAAAATGGTAAAGGCCCAAAAAATAGTGTTAATGGTTTCATGTTTCAATGTTGACTAGGTTAAAGGGCGAAGATCGCAATCTACAAATGTTCGATGCAGCACAAAAACGATCAAGGCCCGAAAAAGGCAAGCGCCCAAACAGGCAAGCCCCCCAAAAAGGTCATAAGGCCCAAAATAAGCAGCCGTCAAAATAAGGATTAAAAGTAAATTGGGCTCAAAAGAAGCCTCAAGGTACGTCGCTGGCGAGCTGTGCCGTCTTTAACAATGTACAACAACACTACTGTAAATCCGAATATAGAACTGTCCTCCACTCACTCATCCTGAAACTCCTAATCTCAACATTTATCCACCATACTTTCATCGCTTAGTTAATATTAAGTCATAATAGTGCCATCGCTGTCTTTAGATGCGGATATCATGGACCATCCTGGCCTTCAAAAAAGATACTCTAGAATACGAATATTATACACTACTGACTCTACATCATGGTGCCGTATTTAGACAAGGAATCCCATTGTCAATGCCAGGAAAATTAAAATCAGCCCCATTATGACTATTACTTTTGCCGTTTACTTTGGCACATGCCTGTCTACAATTTCTTTACTAAATCCTCGCAGATCTAATTCGTTGACTCTGGCCAGAGAGGTCATAGTAAAACTCGCCCTCTGATTCTATATGATTTATTGGATATAAGCATATCCTCACGTAACGATTTAATTTCATGATTAATTTTTAAGTCAGTCATTAATACAGGATTGAAGTTATTGCTCTAATTTAAAGCGCCACACCCCCACCCTTCTTTCCTCTACGCTGGGTATAATTTAAGGTACAATATCGTTCTATTTATATTCCATGAAAGGAGATCTGCCATAAAACTTTCATTTATTAACCATGCTCACGTTATGCAAATATGCCTAGTTTCGATTTATGGATAATAAGTGCCCTAATCAGCTCCATCTTTTTATTCTCTTAAGGGCATAGCACTTGTGCTAAAAGCCCATCTTGATATTCGAAATGCTGTTATTTTTATTTGCTAACATCATTATTGAACCTGTAACACATAGTATATTATATCACCACTATTACTGTTAAAATTTGCTATTATTCGTATCCAGATTTAGCCATCACCCCCAACTTTTACCTAGTCTTTTGCTAAACAAGTCTCCAAACTGGCGCTGAAAAGCCCAACACCCTTTACGACTCAAAGGAACTCCATCTGCTGCAAAAAAGATCTTTATCTTCAGAAATTCTCTGCACATGTCCAAAAACCTTAATATTTTTCTGAATTACTCATTTCCTAACCCTTTCATTTACACCCAAAGCCTAACTCCCCTTCCTGACCTGCAACGCGTAACCTAGGGCTAAAATCCCTTTAAATCATGCACTGCTTCCATAGCCCTTTCATCTTTGAAATCAATCTCCCCTACTATCTGCTCATTAATTTTATGACCTTTTATGTCTATATCATTTGTACCCACCATGCACAATCACATTTGAGTCACCATTCTGTAGGATCATTCTCTCTAATCTGATCCTATGCACGATATCAACTCCACTTCTGGCACCTGGATAACAATACTCTCAATCGTTTCTTTTTCATTCTTATTTTGAAAAGTCCCTATCTAGGTTAGTTGTAATCAATAGCAGTCTCCAATTATCAATGCATCAGTCTTCCCTTGAGAAAACTCAACATTACCATTGGCCATCTCTGATCCCCTCCCCATCTGGAAGAAAGATCGAACCTGTACTGCCAGTCACGGGCTGACTGAATATCCGAGACCTCATCGATTAAATTTATTAGTTCTAATTTTCTACAACTTTATATTTCATCTGGCAGACCTATTCCAACTATTAATTCCTTATCCCCCTCTCTTCCTCATGCCTAGTGTGTGAATCACTATTCCTGTCCTACCCCTATATCCGGCTCTCTCCCTCGCCTCGACATCCCTACTAACTTTTTCTTGACACTTCCCTCCTTCTCTCAACTCAAATACAACTTCTTTCAATCTCATTCACTATTTCATGTCTATATGCAATCTCCTTCACTTAGCAACAGATTTTCTGAATTCACAACACAGACAGAGGCAGCTATCTAACAATATCGATTCTCTCACAGTCCCACAGTATATCTTACGAGACATAACATACTTTAAATTAATCACTTACTACCTTTACCAATACAATTTCAATAACAACCACAGTTTAAATATCGCTAAAGCTAAAAAGAAATAAACTAATAATCTTTAAAACAGTATATACTATATATATTATATTATATATATACCTGTATATATATATATATATATATAGTAGTATATAATCAAAGCAATTTTTCGAAGAACCACCGCACCCTCTAACCTATATATAGTATATATATTATATAAATATAAATATACTATATATATATATATACAATAAATATATATATATTTATATAAACTAGAAGATTCCTTTTTGTGCAGAAAAGAATAAATATAAATAAACCTTAGTACTGTTATGAGAATAATTCATTAATTGAATATTCTTCATAATATTTAATTTATTTTTTTTATTTAATTATTTTGACAAAAAAAAATCTTGCAATTTTATATAATATTCCATGTGACATCCAAAATAGTTTCTTTTTTTTTTCTTTTTTTTTTTTGTAACGCATATTAAAGTATGACTTAAAATAAATGAATAAAAATAATAATAAATAATAATAATAATATATAATAAAATAATAATAATAATAATAATAATTAATAATAATATAATATTAATAACAATAATAATAATACATAATAATAATAATAATAACGTAATTTTTTAGATAAATAAAATTGAAAGATAAAACGTTGTTTAGAAGTTCATTTTATAATAGATCAAAACGACCACCCTCAACACAGATTTCTCTCTCTCTCTCTCTCTCTCTCTCTCTCTCTCTCTCTCTCTCTCTCTCTCTCTCTCTCTCTCTCTCTCTCTCTTCTCTCTCTCTCTCTCCTCTCTCTCTCTCTCTCTCTCTCTCTCTCTCTTCTCTCTACTACTGTTCTTCTCTATTCTCTCTTATCTCTACTCTCTCTCTCTCTCTCTCTCTCTCATCTCCTCTCTCTCTCTCTCTCTCTCTCTCTCTCTCTCTCTCTCTCTCTCTCTCTCTCTCAACTGGTTCATCTATATATCTTGATTAAAAACAGTTTGATGTTTGATTTGTCAATCACTATATTTTTTCTCAACTTTTAAAATATTTTGGTTTTTATACCCGTCGATAGATCTAATTTAATAATCGCCAAGCTTTATTTATTACAACTGCCAAAAAAAGATCCCACTCTACCATTCACCTCTCTAGATCCATCCATTACAAATAATCATAGAATAAAAAATTCAGCCAGACTATACGATCAACCACTCTAATACTATACCGAATAGGTCCAAATTAAAAACTTGAAAAAATTGTTCGCCATCTCCCTACTTTAATAGGTCAAAATTTCAACGCTGAAAAAATAGAAATCCTCATACCCGCTTTGTTCAGCCATCATATAAATTTAAAACTCCTATAAAAAGTATGAATCCAGATGTCACCACATACCTATCCTAATCGGCTGCATCTGCGTAACCCTTTTCAGTGGACCCTCCCGATTACCACTTAAAAACTGAAAAAAAATGAAATAAACAATTATGAGATCCAATTAAAAAAATTAAACAAAAAAACCGAGTTTCCTCACCAACTTTAGGTCCAATTAAAACTTAAAAATTTAGTTCTCTCTCTCCCCTACTTTAAGTTCAATGAAAAAAAATCTTTTATTCAGAAAAACTCTCTAAGCATATTTTTCGAAGAATTATCATCTTCTTCTTGTATTTTGGTTTTAGGACATCTTAAGCTCAGAAAAATGCTGGGATACCATCTGGTTTTGAACCTTGTAAAGCCCATCCAAATGAAAACTTAACTGCAAAGGGATAGTTATAATTACCTTCTACTACTTCTATGGGTTTAACAATTTTTTTCTGGCATTTCAAAGACCAATTTATTGATTTTATGAAATTGAAGGCACTGACTAAATATTCTAATCCGGATTATATTCTTTGATATAATAGACTCCTCTTCTATTTTTAAAGGGCCAATTTTTTTGCAGTAGTTTTACATATTTATGTGGTTTTCAGACTGCTCAAAATTTTGATTTGTATATAAAGATTGTTTTAAAATGTATGTTTTTTTTTTATGAGTGAACATTGATTGTAGTTATATCTATGTCTTTATGATGTTTCATATATGACATACCTAGTTCTGCAGCTAAATTTAAATCCATAAACCATGCTGAAGAATATGTATCTAGACCATGTATTGTCTTAATCGACTTTATCTTTACTTTAAGCTTGATTTATGTTAGATTTAAATACGATAATATTGCACTGAAATTATGCATTTAGATACAATCCTAAGACATATTTCTTGCATAATAACAAAGGCTCCTACTTTCTGTATCTTCTAAATTCACGGGGAAAGTGCTGCTCTGTGATATATTAAGCCATCTGCTCCTTTCTTTGTTGAATTGGCATTATCTTTTTCTTCTATTGGCAGAAAGTGTAGATCAACATCTTCAGTTCATATGTAACCATCTTTGACTTTTACAGTATACAAAAGTGATTTGATCTGGACACTTAAAGCATAATTTATTGTCTTTATGAACTTTATTTCATCTTGGCTTTGTTTTTCTAAAATTTTCAGTTTAAGTGCGATACTATGATTGTCCTTTTTTACAAAATTGCAAAACTGCGATTTATATTATTATTTATTATTATTATTATTTATTAATTAATTATTATTATTATTATTTATTATAATTATATTATTATTATTATATTTATTATTTATTATATTATTTATATTAATATTATATTATTATTATTATTATTATTATTTTATATTATAATTTTATTATTATTTTATGTTATTATATTATAATTATTCCTATTTTTATTGTCATTATTATTTTCCATTTATTATTATCTTTATTATCATTTTTATTGTTTCTATGGTCATTATTATTTTCTTTGTAATAAAGTATTATTTTTAACTTGTAATTTTTGCTTGTTTTTTGTTTTGGTAAATTTCTCCCCAGATCTCCAAATAATTGTGTGTTCATTATCCTTGCTCCTTTTTCAACAAACTTTGTGAATGTACTTAAAATTTACCTCTTTTATTTCTTGCAGACATACTATCAACTTTATTCCTCCCACTTATCACGTTTGTTTGTAGGGGAAGTTTTTTACTATTCTATATAATGCCCAGTTAGGAAATTCAATTTCACTTCAATGGATAATATTTTCCCATTGCATTAATCAAAATAGCACTAAAAACAAAGAAAATTCTGCCATTGCTTCACCATCTTCATTCTTAATTTCATTCCAATCTTCTAGCTTTTTTAGGTATATATGTGAACATTGTTCATTTCCATTATTGTTATGAGTTTTTCTACTGCCTTTATACTATATTTTCATCCAATACATTACAACTCTCACTATATTTCTGCTTTTTACCTTCGTATACTTGATTAATAGATAAGCTTTGTTCATTTCATTTTCACATTTTCCTTCTATATTGTTTTAAAAATAGCATTTAAATCTTTATTTAGTAGGATCCTGTTACCAGAAAAATACCTCAGGCTAACTATTGGAGCGGATTCGGAATACTTACTTCTATGCTTTTTTTTAAAATTTCTATGTTAAGATCAATATTAATTTCACCTATACTATTTATTTTAGTTTCTGAAAAAAATTTAATTTTTTTTTTCATTTTTTACAGAGGTATCGCTAATACTGAAATTGAATTTTCTAATTTTTGTTCAATTTTTATTAGGCTCTGCTCTAGATTTTTTATATGACTACTATGTTGTTACAAATCTAAATTTTCTAGTTCCCTTTTTTTATTTTGTCCAAGTATGTTATGCTCTGTAATATTTTACTTTTTTCAATTCGAAACAACAAAGATGTCTATTATACTTTGCACTAGCTATTACTTACTTACTCGTTTATGAATTCAGTCCTTCTTCTTGTTGGTCTAATATTGGCTTCAATTCATGATTGAATACACTTAAACTCATAATATGGCTTAATTGTGTAAGTCCACTTGCTTGTTTATTTTATCTGTGGCCTGCTCCAGATTCTGCTATTAATCACTACAAGATTTTTTAAGATTCTACTTTTCGTTAATTGTTATAATGTCGATCGGATTTGATCTCCGAACTAGATCAAATTAGATAGTCATGCTCCAATATTGCCTTATAGTGATTGTATGTAACAGCACCTTATTTTCCTGAAGGACCTTTTAAAGACCTCCTTCAGTTAGTCATCTATATATTTCAATTATCGCTCATTTTTTATTAAAAAAGGTATTAAACTCTTAAAAAAATATATATGTTATCGAACTCATTCACTCATTTTTATTTATATAAAAAAATAATAAAAATAAAGGAAGGATGACTTTAAAATCATAAGTTTTTATAACATTATAAATTTTTATATTTCATATATATATTGTACTTTTTTTTATTTATTATTTTAATTTTTTTTTTTGCTTACGCTTTAAATATATTTTGTGATCGGATGATGATCTCTATCAATGCTGATGTGACAACGTTTTATGTATTCTTCATCCAAAGCCTTCTTTCTAATTTAGAAAAACTAATGTTGAAATCCTTTCATTCATCAGGTGTGACAAACTCAACATACTATTAATTTTATTTTCTACATTTCTTTGATATATTCGAAAAGGTTCTAAAAATATAAAAAATATAACAAAACTATAATATATAAAAGTACAAATACTAAATTTTGCTAAAAATAACATAATAATATATATTTATCCATAAATTCCATTAAAAAATGTTATTCCTGTTTAAAAAATATTTAATAAAAAAATTAATTATTATTTTTTGGATTTTTATTATTTTTGTCCTTATTTGCTTTTGTTTTGAAAAACTCATTAGATGTTACTTTTTTAATATTAATACCACATTCACACACTATATTAATGCCTATAAAAAAATACTATACCTTCTAAGTTATGATGTATTGGATTTTTTCAGAAATGGCTGAGATATGGGTGATGGCTAATGATATTTAGCTTAAGTTGTTAAGGACTGCTGCTTTATTAATTAAAGTTGCTTGAAATGTGTTGTGACTCTAAGTCATATTAGTTGACAAAAATTCCTTAAATTAAATTCTTCTTTTAATTCTCAGCTTTTGTAGAGGTTTTTATTTGATGTCGCTAAATTTTCTTCTGTCTTCCTTATTAATACTAAATGATTGAAGAAAGAATTAGTCAGATTGCTAGTAATTCCACCTCAATGTTTCTTCTTTGTTTTATTGATGTGAAATAATACTCTGATGAGTTAGATTGTTTCTAAGGTGTTTCTTCAAGATATTTATCCGGAGTCGCCTGGAATGTGAATAGGAACGTTGTTTTTAAATTGTAACATTATACTTTGGCAAAGTCAGTTTTGTGGCTTCAATAGCTTTTTTGAGTTTCTGCAATAGCTTATTATTGCTTGCGTATCTCCTAATACTTAGTTTTTCTTAATATTCGGCTTTCTGTAGCCTTTTTACTATTTTAGCATGCCCTATAGTTAACCTCGCACCTTATCTCTGCTTTCCCATTTTGGTAGTAATCAAAATTACAACATTTTTGCTTTTCTCAGCTCTAAGTTATGCGACGCATTACCGTAATATTTTTGTAACAACAAGGAGTGCACACATAATCTGTGTTAATAATGAATTGTCTATAATCCTTTATATTTATTTTGTTTCCTTTTTTTATTTTTATATATTATAACATTATATATATATATATAATTATATATAGTTATATATATTATATATATACTATATATATATATATTTCATATTATATTAAGTATATTATATATATATGTATATAGTTTATATATATTATATATATATTTTAATTATATATATATATTATATATTATATATATATATATATATATATAATTTATATATATATATATATATATTATAATATATATATATATATATGTATTATTTAAACAAATACTCTATATTATATATATATATATATATATATATATATATATTTATATATATATTATATATATATATAATATATAATATATATATATTATATTTCCTGGATACGTTGGATAAAGAACGTGTAAAACAGAAGAAACAGAAAGAAAACAACTGGGAAACATCGCGAAAGTTGAAGAAAAAGGAATTTTATGAAAAATAAAGTTCTCTTCAAAAAGAAATTCAAGTTTCCTAACATTGGAATATTTTTTTCAAAATGTGATAGATAATTAGTTACGCTAACTACATTTAATGTGGCATGATACACTAACATTTTGATTGAAAAATAAATAAATTCTTGCGAGACATAAGTGGCCATTAATTACCAGTATATCGTGGGCTTTTGGAACTCTTAGATTTTGTGTTTGAGGTTTCTGCTCTTTGTTTTTACTTGAAGGAAGACATTCAAGGATCTCAAGGATTCAAGTGCAATAGTAAAGGAAATAGAAGTAATTCTAAATAAAATTTAAGTTACAAGAAATATTTGAGTGAAAAAAATCATTCATCCAGGTAATGAATTTAAATTTACTTAAGGGTGCTTTGTCTTTACGTGAAAAAGATCACCTCAAGGTATTTCAAGTTTGCCAACTTAATAAAGAGAATAGGAAGTAATTCAAATAAATTAATACTAGTGTTGCGAAGGAAAAATCAACATTCAGATGACCTGCAGATAAAGTAGTTAGTAGAAAAAACAGGGAACTCTGTGAATGAAAGAGTGTCTTAAAGGTAGTTAGAGGATTCCATCAGAAAGTATATCAGGCAAAAAGAAAGAATAAGTGTAGAGAAAAAACAAAAGGAACTCTAAAAAGAGATATCTTCAAGGGGGGATTCATTATCGCCCCTGTGATTTTACTATGGAATTAGATTACATCCGGAAGGATCTTAATACAGAAGGAAGATATTCAAGGAACTTATAAATCGGTAATCAATATCGAACTCTGGGAAGAAGAGGAGTGTCTTCAACAGTAGGAAGAGTATACATCAAAGTAATTATTAATTTCGTAAACAATGAGGTGAGGTTTTAATGGTAAAGTTTTTAATGGTAATATGAAGCTAAAATATTAAGATTTTAGGGATTTTTTTTTAGTACGGGGTTGGTTTGTTTGAGCGGTTTGGAGCTTGAGGTATTGGGAAGTGCGCCTCAGGTTGTTGGGATCCCGGTAAGCGTGCAGCCAATCAAGTGTGTGTGGGAATAGTTGAAAGTAGAGTGGTGAATAAGAGGGCAGGAATAAAAGAGAGTAAGAGGGAGTGTGAGATTAAGGAGGATGGGGTTTTGGGTTGCTTAAATAAAGAGTTTAGATTAGGAGTGGGTTGTATGAATTGTGAGAGATAAATGAGGACTCTTGAAAGGAAGAAGTGGGGTGTTGGGTTAATGTTCGAAAGGAAAAAAGGATGGATTGTGCTAGGTTATGACAAACAAGCTGAAAGGATAGAAGGAGATGGACTTTTGGAAAAATTAAGGGTATGATTTCGGGGGAGGATTTTCGGGGGTGAACAAGAGAGTGAGGGCGAGGGAAGGGGTAGGATGTTATGAGGAGAAAGATGTGATTGGGGATTTAAGTTAAAAAGTGCAAATAGAGTGGTTCGAGAATAATGTGGCGGGTTTAATAGTGAAATTTGGGAAATGTGGGTTTTTATATTGCGTATATGCACAGTAAAGATGGAGAAGGTGAGAGAGGAGAGAGAGAAAGATTTTTGAGTAAGTAATATAGTTAAATAAATGTGATGATCTGAATGAATAGTATGGGGGCGGAAAGTTTTGGTAGTGTTATGATAAATTGAATAAAATTATCTTAGTGTTTAATTTAAGCTGAGAATTTTGAAATTGCAAGGAGTGGGAAGAGAGGATGATGATAGTAGTTAATAGAGATTATTAAAGTCATTTTAGGTATATAGGTATTAGTAGGGAAAGTGGATAATTGATAATGGAGAAGTCTATGTTGTGATAGTATGTATATATATTATATATATATATAATTTAGTATATATATTATTATGTTATTATGATAGAAGTAATATAGACTTTTAGAAAGAAATAGAATATATATCGTATAATTTCATTGAATAGATACATATAAGTATATCAATGGAAGAGTGATAGATAACGGGTAGGGGTATAGGAGGGCTGACCTAGATATTGGGATTAGGTGTATGTATAAATAGTAAAGGATAGAGGCAGTAATTCTAGATGTAAATGTATTTCAGGGGCAGGTAATAGATATTATGATAGGGTATTACTGATTTAACTATTTGGTAGGTTGATGTTGTCTTAAAGGTTTAAGAGGTAGTATAGGGGAGATATAATAGGTAACGGTTTTAATTAGGAGAAGAGAAAAAAAGAGTGAGTAGGAGAAGTAGAAGCATAAAGGTGGCGAAAAATTAGTGAATGAGGAATGTGTAAAGAGGTAGAGTTTAAGGGTAAGGAGTATGGAGGATAAGGTAAGGGACGTGAGAGGGACAGGTAAAATTAGGGATATAAATAAGGTGTAGAGGAGGTGTTGGAAGAGATTTAAGAGTATCAATTTTGATATTAGAATAGGTAGGCCAGAAGTGAATATGTGGTGATGATATATCAAAAAGGTGGCGGGAGCAAGTAAGTTAGAAAGGAAAGGAATGATGTAATATAATTAGTGATTGGAGGGGATGAGTTGAAAGTAAGTTGGTTTGTTTTGATTTTTTGATTATTAAGTCAAAAGAGAGAGAATCTGTAGTGTTCCAATTATTTGAATTATATTGGATATATAGGGAGGGTGAAATAGTGATGATAGTAAAGGGTGATAAAAGACTGGGGGGTAAGGAATAATATAGAAGGTATAGATCAGGTTGTGAACAGGCAAAAGAGTATACAAGTGTAGGTGGGAGAGTTATGGATAGCGAATAGAAATGCATAAATATAATGAATGGTTATTTATTATTTATTTTAGTTATATAAAGAATAAAGAAAGTGAATATGTAAATTTATTTGATGTAAACAGTCACATTATGATTTCTGGTGAAAAGAAGTTAAAAATAAAAAATTAATGGAAGACGTCGTGGAATTACTTGATAGAGCTGTAATGGTATTCTTGTACTTGGTCAATGATGATATACGGGTAGATGGAAATAGAGTGAATGAGGGAAAGATTAGGGAATAGGGTATAATTTAGTATGATAGAGGATTATATGATCATATAGAAAATAATTGATAGATAGAATTGATGAAAGGACGAGGAGGATTTACATGAGGTGAGGATGGATGGGGGGGGAAGGGGGGCAAGGTAAAAGGGATAGGATATGGAATAAGAGAATATGGAAATAATAAATTTGGTATAAAAGAAGAAGATAAATTATTATATAAAAATGATAACGTAAATTACAAAATAAAGGAAAAAAGAGAGATAAAGTCACAAGATCTAAGATTTGCCAAATGCTAGTTACTGTAAACAAGCGCAAACCACCCGAATTACCACCCCTAGGTTAGTTTCCAAAAAATTTCTGTGCTCATCACTATCATTCTCAATGCAGTCTGGAAAGTGTCGGATGAGAGTCCATCATATTGCAAACATCTTATTATTATTTATTAATTTTTTTTGTGAAGTATGGATGTTTACAGAATGGGAGAGAGGGAAATGAGTGGAGGTGAATGTGGTCTGAATATACGATGTTTATATTTAATTTATGTATGTGTGGGTGTAGATATTGAGAGGTGAGAATAAGTTACCTTTACGCTCAAGGATCTATGGTGAGGATACAGTTTTTTATTGGATATTACGGCTTCCCTATGTTATTATTACAAGAGAAAGTGGTAGATAAATTTTTTACGTATATTTATAGATAGATGGTTTTTGGGTGTTATATATTACTGCAAGTAGAAGGAGAAAAATAGAGTAATATTATATGAGGTATATTTGATCTTAATTGAGTAATTATTGTAAGTAGGGATAAAGATGTTGATTTGAGTTGCAGATAACTACAATATAGTGAGAGGGGATGGGAGATTATACAGCGGGATGTAAGGAGTTGGGAATGAGGGTTATTAGTAGATCAAAGATGGATATTGAGTAAGCGTTAAACCAGGTGTCCCTCCTTGAAGGGCGTGGGCTCAATTGTCATTGCCATCATTGTGTGTGTGTGATCATTAATGAGTAATTCCATCAATGAAGTATATGTCCTTGGCTTGGAGTAAGGTTATTAGTAAAGGGAAGGGAAGTGTCATGGGTTGTGTTTTTTAGTCGGAGAAAGCGATATGATTAGAGTTGAAAGAGGGGGAATTATGGAGGGTCGCTGGAGGAATATGGCCGAGTAGGAAAATTATGGTAATATTAGGGCCCCTTTTTTAGGAATGCAGAATGTTGGTGGGTATTTTAGGAGGGGAGATTGAGGATGTGAGGTAGTCGTAGTCAGGTAGCAGGTGCCATATGATGATCATGAGCGATTGTGTTAGTAATGTCACCGGTGGCTTTTCAATTTATATCTTATGGAGTAGTAGTTGTCTTCTCTGAAGTTAGGATATGTATGGTAGTGGAGAGTTGGAAGATTTTGGTTATTGGTGTTGAAATTGTGTTATAGGTATATTTAGGATGAAGTCTGTTGATTAGTTGATGGGATAACGTGATAACTATTTTGTTTATTATTACTATTCTGCTTGTATTTTGTATGAATATTGCTCTTAGCTTGTGTCTGAAGATTTCATGATAGGGTCATTTCTTCACTTTGTTTTGTAGTATTTGTATAGTTTGAAGGAAGTTGTGCTGGGAGGAGAGTTAGTGTGGTCATAATACATGTGGTAGCTTAAGATAATATCCAGGTGAAAGTTAGTAAAAACTTGTAGTAAACTTCTTTATTGTGTGAGGGACTGGAAGCAGACTGAGGGGATTCTGGTGAGTAGGAATTAGTTAGTAGGAGGTAGTTCATATCTGAGTATTAGAGAAGGTAAGGTTTTGTCAGATAGGTTTTAGGGATGGATTATGTGGTACAGAAGGGGGATGAAGAAGAAGAAAGATCACAGGTTAGAGGAAGGAATGGAGCACTGAGTTGGTTGAGGGAATTAATTGGAAAGTGGTGGGGATTTAACACATAAACTTAAGATAAGTACATATGTTTGAGAAAAATCTTGAATTGTTCCAGCCGCGAGGTACGATATGAGAGTGTGAAAACCATGGGGGGTGTGAAATTGCTAGGCAAGAAGAAGTTGGAAGTGTGTGAGAGATGAAAGGGTTGAGCGCGGTATGTGGGTAGTAAAAGAGTAGGGATTCAGGAATGAGAAGTGATAAGGAGAATTGTTTAAATTTGAGATAAGAATGCGTTTTGGTTAGTAAAGAGCGGTACAGAATGGAATGTTTACAGATATTAGGTAACTCATTGTAGTGAAGTTATACTAAGTGCGGGACAGCCTCCTGGGTGGTTAGGAGAGGTTTGGTAGCGCCGCGAAGCGGGGCATAGGTAAGGAGAGGTAAGGGTGAGGTACCACACAAAGAAAGGTGGATTGCATTGGTGTGGAATAAAGGAAATGCTGGAAGAGAGATAGGGGATTGAGTGTGGGTTTGGTGAGTGGTTATAGCAGTAGTTGGTTTGGCGGAAGGACCTCAGATTGGGAACATGGATGGAGTGGTCGTGGGGGCGAGATGAGCGAGGGAAATACTGAATTTAGGGGAAGTCGTAGCACGTACCACTACCCCTCCGCTCTCAGCGCAATAAGGTTGTCTTGTAAAATAATATAATAATAAAATTATTGAGTATATAGATAATGTTGTAAAAAAAAGACAAAATCATAGAGAAGACAACTATTGTTATTGGTCATCATAAACATCTGCCCATTGAAAATGTAAAACACTATCTGCCTAGAAGTTAGTGCACTTGTATTATATATATATATTATAGAACGTTACTCTCTATCTATATTATACATAATGGCATTGTACACTAAAGTCAAAGCGAAATGCGATAATAGTTATTTTCTATATACTATATTTGATCTATCTATCTCAGAAGATCATAGTTCCTCTTTTTTATTGCCTTCTATATCATCTCACTTTACTCATGTATATTAATAATGAGTTATACCTATCTATCTTTTACAGTAGTCACTTACTTATGTACTATGTTTCTGTCTCAAGAGAATTGTAGTTATAGAGGCTTACACCTAATTATTAATTGGTGTATTCAAACTTACGTTTCAATAGATGGTCAATTTGTTAGCCTATATAGTATTTTAATGATGTAACTAGGTGAGCTTTACATAGTGAATACTTTGACAATTGAATCTCTGATATAGATGGCTCATTATATATAATTGTAAAGGGAGGATTAAACTTAGTCTTTTAGAAAGAATTATAAAATATATATATGTCGCTTTTACAGCGTGATATCGTGACGTTATATCGTATATATATATGAACTATATATAATATTACATGGGAAATATTATCTAAGCTACGCTACGTAACGTATCAGTAAATTATTTTTTTTTTATTATTTCTATAATCCTATGATATTAACTATTTGTTATATATTTCGAGTAAACAAGTATAGTTCGTTCGTAAATAATTTATTGAACGAACTTACTCATCCATTAATATATATTATATATATATATATATATATATATAATAATATATATATATATATATATATATATTATCATAATATATGTTATATTATTATATTAATATAATCTTATATTGATATATATTAAATTAATACTATATATAATATATATATATTATATATATTTATATATTATATAGTTATATTATAATATATCATATAATATCACATATATAATATATAATATATTATAGTATATATTATTATATTATTATACTGATATATTTTTATTTATGATAAATAATATGATATATTATATATAAAAATAGTAAATGATGATATGTAGTGTATTATATATATATATATTATATATATTTATATATATATATACGTATATATATGTGTAAGTATAATTGGGTTTCTCTGTAAGTGACGAGCTATATAGTGTCTATTGTTGTATGATCTCATTATAGTACATATTGATTTATTCCTGTTTGGGAAAAATGGGAAAAACTATTCGTATATACAAATTTATGTTTACTAAACGATAATTGAACTGTCAGCGTCAGGATTAGAAGCTCCGTAAATGATATGTACTTATTGAATTATCTAAGTGTCTATGTTACTATATATTATATATATAGTATTATATATATTGTAATTAATAATTGAAATATATATGATTATATTATATATGACCATATATATATATGATGTATGATGTTGAACTCTCATATTCATTTACTCTCTATATTATATTGGACTCTTACTCATTGATATATAGTAGAATAATAGATTTTCTGAATTTTAAGAATAAAATGACTTAGAGACTTAGTATTATACATATAATGAATTTTACTCTTGACATTATTTTAATTTAATATGTAAGAGACTGGAGATAGATGATATGATGGAATCTCCTCTCTCTTCATTATACTCTATTACTAATTCTCGCAGAGGTTGTTCTCTTTCTCTCTATAACTCTCTCTCATCTCTTTACTACTTATCATTCTATATATTACTGTATGCAGATGCTCTACCCTTTCTCATGACTATAGTATATATTACTTACTATCTATCTTTCTCTTTGTCTTGTATTCTTATTAAAATCACCTATGTATAATCATATCATAATAAGGCTATTCATTCTCTCTCTCTTTATAGACTAAAACTTATCTCCATTACAATAATGAAGAATTTATACTTGACGTAATATATCATAGTAGTAATATAACTATACTATCACTCTCATCTATATACATAATCTCATTTACTAAATCTGTTGAAATATAGTGTATATCATAATAATATTACTCTCATATTATATAGTATATATATTATATATATATAAGATAATTATGATTCAGATAAATTTTTAGATATACGATAGGTGAATTATATATATATCTATATATATATATATAAATAAGATAAGAATATATAGGTCACTTCCTATATTTCTCATCAACTTCTTATTTTTGCATCCTCTTCTGTCTCTTCAACGTACCTGCGGTATAATCAGTTCAGTACCGATAAACCCGGTCTTCCTCTTAGCTTTGATTAATCATAAAATCTGACTATCTTCTAATTACCGAGGTGAATTAATGTCAAAAAGTCTGTCCGTAGCAATGTTAACAGACCATCCGGCCTGATAGAACTCTTCTCTATTTCTTACTGAAGCTTTCCGATATATTTAACAGTGCCATGTTAACTATGTATTTGATATTTTTGGAGGCAGTGTTATATTATTATCTTCCTGTGTTACTTTCCCCTTCCCTGCCTAAATACAAAGAATCACTCTCGTGCAAATAGCCTTACAGCAAATATTTATTTTAATATATATTATTTTTTTAATAATTTTATACGTTAATAAATATGAGTTAATAAAAAGTTAAATTCCCAACATTAATTATATTATTATAATTAATATATATAGATCATATTATAGATTACCCATATACTAAAAATCGATATTACTCTCGGAATAATATCTCGCCTTGAATTTTAGATATGGATTTTACTGTAAAAAATGACTCTAATGCATTATATTTTAGCTTATTAACTATATTTTGTCAATAATGCCTTAGTAATATGTGATATTTAGTAATAAAACAACATTTTTTTATATAGCTTATACATTAAATAAATACAAAAATAATATAGGAAGTTATAAAACTGTGTTGAATATTCTCACCACTTTAATATACACAAACAAAAATAAAACTCGGGAAAAAAAATCAACATATTGTTGTAATATAATAGATTGTGATATTTGTAGTAATGTTTCTGAAACTATTTATTATTTTACTGGATCACGATAAAATACAAATACGTATTAAAAATATAATATATTTTACAATAAAAATTTTAAAAAAAGTCGTAAATAGAAATTAAAAAACGTGAGATACGAATTAAAAATAGAAAGTTATTTTCTTCAGTAACAAAATTTGTAACTAGGGTTAAACAAAAAACATTAAAATTGAATAGAACTAGTTACTGAATGGGTAGAAAAATATATTAAAAATATATGAAGAAGTGATGTTAATGTAGTTAGGAACTCTTATTATATTTTTTTTAAAAATAAAACATTACTCATTGATCATTCAGAGAAGAAAATATTATAGTTACTATTGTATGATCTCTAGGTTAGATAGCTATTTATATCATAATTCTTTACCTGTAATTTATAAATCTATTTTTCTCGCTATGATTGTAATAAAAAACAATAATTACTATATTTTTAAAAGTTTTTATAGTGAAGGAGACAAATATAATATACACAACAAAAATGACCAAATAGATAACCCACCACTCAGACAGAATAAAAAAATACACAACAAATTGTCAATTCTCTCTATACGAAATAGTTTGGAATTTGAGGATAATATTTTTGATATATAATAATAGACTGGAAGGTGTGGTTTAGAATTTTCCGCATATTCTGTCTTCTATCTTGCAATATCATTATATTGTGTCCTCTCCATATATATGCGAGAAAGAAGCAATTTAAATACTAATCTATTTGTGATTGACACTGTGCTAGCCACCAAAGGTTTAACATTATATAGAATATATACTCCGTGGTGGGACAGTTAATACTGTTCAATGCGCCATAATTAGCATAATCATTTTTCCCATTTAATCTTGTTTACTCCAATATATAAACTCAATTATTACCATCCTCACAATCCATTGTGACTTCAGCCTTTACGGTGTGACTTGTTTATGATGTTATAATAGCTTTTTCAGCGTCTACAAAGACAAATACTAAATTGCTACTGATAAGCGTCTTCAATAGTCTAAATTTAAACCTTGCTGAATGTAGACTATATATTCAAAACGAGTGATGTAACAGTTCGTTGTGGTCTGCACTCTGCTGAATTTTACATCACCCATGAAATATAAAAATTCAATATCCAAAGCTCGAGATCAAATATCTATTAATAATGCAGCAAGTGAAAGAAGTATGTATAGGATCTCCTCATCCTACTGATATGCGTTGAGATAGTGTCAATAACAGAGAAGAAAAAGATCTTGATAATCAAGAAGACATTGAAAAGTCAATATAAATATTTGAACGCTCATGTCTGGTATTAATTCAAAATGAATTGCTCTGATATTAAGTTTCGTTGTAAAACTTTAGTAATACATCTTACCTTAAGATGATATAAGTAAAAAAGATAAGCTTTTAGCATTAACTGTATTAAAACGTCTTTATTAGATGAGCAGCAAAATGTAATAAAAATCTTTAACTGTTATTTTTTAAGTCTCGTATAAAGTCCATATACGACTATATAATGCAAAATATAGTCTTGGATAATCGAGAAAAACTCTCTAACATGAACAATGCTGTGATCATATATTATCAGGATATAGCAATAATAATTTAGAAGGCATGTCAGAGAACCAGAATGCTATTTTCGTGTAGCGTTTTATGTGTTTTTTTATGGTATTACACTTAATTGAACTCACTCTAAGAAATATTTCTTATAGCCCTCTTCATCTAGGTCTTCGATACAATTTTGATAGAACCCATTTTTACATAATTACGGTGGAACATTGGAGTGTGTGATTACTGATGTGGACTCTTTACAAACCAAACTGAAGCAGCTCCATTTTACATGTAGTTATAAAAAATGCCTT
>JABUQX010044358.1:40000-43505 GCA_015478945.1 Trachelipus rathkii | reverse complement strand
GAGAGGAAGCAATTTAATATCTCGTATATATATGTTTTAGGTGTCCTTAAATTGACGTTTTTTAATGAAATTTCAATATTTGTTTTTTTATATAACCAATATTTCATTAGTTGTGTGTAAACACGCTGTTATTTAAATAAAAAATATAATTATTAATCACTTCTTATATACGACTTTTTCTTAAATTTTCACATATAATCATATAATTTAGATACTTCATTAAAAGTATATCGATAATTTATTCCTAAATGTTAACAACATTATTGAAAAATTATTTATTGAGGTAATAATCTTAATAATTGAGTTATTATTTAACGGAGTATTATTTCAAGCATTTGTAAATATAAAATATAATGTATGTTTCATTGTAAATGCTATTTTCATAAAAGCAGAATATAGTGATATAATAATAATAATAATCCTAACCTTTTTAAGTTGCCAAAAATAAATTTGACAATCTGAATTGAATAATTTATAAATATTTAGTGATTAATATATACCATATAAATTATATTATCATTGACTCCCATATTATTTAGATATAACCTGATTTTTAATAAAAAAATAATTTAATACCTTATCTAAAATTAACGCTTTTTCTTAAATTTATTACAACAATTACAAATTTTAAGAAAACTATCCACTTATTAAATATAGAGTATATAATATATATATATTTTTATACGTGTATATATATATATATTATATAATATAATATATATATATATATATATATATATACTATATATATATACTGATTACGCACCAGTATAATACGGAGTTATATAACATATATATATATCTATATAGTAGTATATATATAATATATTAATATATATATAATATATAGAATATATATAATATATATATATATATTATATATAATATATATTATATATATATATATATATATATATTATATAATATATATATATATATATAATAGTGTATAATATATGTTTCACAGTTTTAAAAAAATTAATTAGAACTTTGAAAAGGTTAGCAAGTGCATTGAATTGCAAATGATGATCCAGCCAGTTCGTTTTTCACCTCTCCTTCTGTCAGGTTTGTTACCATTACTAGGTTATTTATAATAAAGAAAAAATTAAGTAAAAAGAAATTAAATCGCTTCCTTCAACTAAAAAGGAACAACTGTTATAACAATGGTATGTATATATAAAAAAAACTTCCGTAATTGTTGTTTAATCTCAAGTCGCCATTTCTCAATGATTTGTTTTGTCAGCTTACTTAATTATTTAATTAATGGCCCGGGCTAGGCAGAGAAAGGGAGCTATTTTTTTCCCCCTCTTTACACTAGATTCGGTAATGAAGAGGTTTTAATGAAGATCGAAGAAAGCTTTCTTTTGTTTATACCATTTATATATATATATAATATACTACTATATATATATATATATTTATAATACTATATAATATATATATACTATTATTTAATAAAAATAATATCATTTGAAATTTAATTAAATTACATTTTCTTAATAATTATAATATTAAAATAAATATTAGTAAAATATTACCATGTCAGAGCACACTCTTTTGATCTTTTTTCCTCTAGAAAATAGCAGGATCGTTTTTTCGGAACGATCCTAATAGAACGAAAACAAACGTATTTTTGAAAATGAAATATTATAAATGAAAAATATATAATATACTAACGTTTTAAATATACAATCATTCCGGAATTTTTTTTAAAAATATAAAAGGAATTAGAAACACCTGTGAGAACACAAAATGTTTCCTCTGTCTCTATCACTCTTCCTCTTTTAATGTTGCTAACCTGGAAGGAAATTGACCTTTTCGTTCATGAGAAAATCAGGTCGCTACTTTTCAGAAAGACCATCGTTTATATATAATAATATATATATAATTATATGTATATATATATATTATATTAATGATATATTATAATATATATATATAGCATTTATTTATGTTGAATATATTATATATATATATATATATATATATATATATATATAGAGAGAGAGAGAGAGAGAGAGAGAGAGAGAGAGAAGAGAAGAGAGAGAGAGAGAGGTTCTTTCCTAGTATAAGGGCCGATATTTTTAGCTTGATATAACGACAACTACAAAATATAAAATTGTTTTGCTTTTATATATGTATATATTTAAATTTAGTTATCCACCATTGCACATGGTCAAGGGAAGGTATCCTGGGAGAAAAATGAGCACAACAACTTCTACAGGGCAACTTAAAATAAATATACAATTTTATGCACATGTACATGAATATGTTTATTTACCATTTTTCGGTGTAGGTTTGAAACCGGAGAAATTGCCTCAAAAATTTATACATATATTTTAGTCGCCTCTCACTTCCCAATGCTGCGATTTTAATGAGATCGTTCTGATGTATTATGTTACATTTTATAATTTATCTTCTTTTTCTTTTTTCGTTTCTCGTAAATAATTTTTGATTGGCTAATATATATATATTATGATAATATATATTATAAATGATATATATATAGTATATATAATATATATATATAATATATATATATAATATATATATATATATATATATATATATATAGTATATATAATATATATATATATAGTAGTAGTTCTACTTAATCACCCCCTGATTACCCCAATCATGTGAGAGGCCACACAGAGCCCAGGTACCCCGCCGATGCAACCGGTCTCCTTCAAAGATCCTCCAGGGATGTTATGTTCTACGTTGTTCTTAGTGGAGAATTTTTTTATACAGGAGAGAAGGAAGTGGGATGTATATTCCGGAACCTGGTTACAGTTTTGACAGATGCTTGTGGCTGTTAGGTTAAAGTTGAAAATCTGTGTTTATATTGTTGTAATTTAGGGTGATGGCCGCATCTTAGCTTTGCCAAGGGTGACTGACTTGTTTTTGATAGTGAGTTGACTTTTGGTGCTATTTCTGGTGGGTGTTTGTTTAAGTGTTGTTTGGTGGTTTGCCCCTTAAGTGGTTTTCTGTTAGTGTCGTGTGGATTTGTTTGGTGGTGGTAGAATGTTGTTCAGGATTTATTTGTAATTAAGAGCTGGTGAAGAAGGAGGTTGTTTGGGTCTGTGGTGGGTAGGGTTAGAGAGTACGATGTGGCATGGGTGTTGGGGTGTTTGGGTTTTGGAAAAGAATTGTGTGCCTATCATGTCCGGGTGTGTGTGTCAATTGGTAGAATTTTTGTTTCTTCGTGCCGATGTTGTTGTGGTGTTGATGATGTGCATCCTGTGATGATTCTTAGAGCTTTGTTTTGTGTTGTTTGGGGTTTCTTTATGTTATTTTTGGTCAGTAGTGGGTACCAGGTTGGAGAAGCGTAGTTTAGAGTCGGGCGAATGAATTGTTTTTATATACAGTAGTGGTGGATGTTGGTTTATTGTTTGTGAAATCTGTGCAAGCGATGGTTCTTATGTTTAGTTTCTTGTTAGCAAATGAGATTATATTGTCTATGTGTTTGTGAAAGGGAGATTTATGTCAAGTGTTACCCCGAGGA
>JABUQX010044358.1:27500-35000 GCA_015478945.1 Trachelipus rathkii | reverse complement strand
TGCTATTCATGTTCATAACTTAAAAAACTTGCATTTTTACATACCCTAAAGCAGTAAATGAAACCACCCTCCCCAGCACCCTCCTGTCCCTCTGGGATCTATTGATCTGTTGATCTATTGATTCAAGTAATATTTTTTTGTATAACATAACACAAAATTTTTATTCTTTTTATGTTTATAACTTAAAAAAGTTGTTCTTTTACATACCCTAAAGCAGTAAATCAGTAATTTAGTAAATTAAACCACCCACCCCACCCTCCCCACCACATCTATGATCTATTGTTCTATTGATTCAAATATTTTGTATAACATAACAAAACTTTTATTTATTTTTGGTTTATTTCTTTAAATCATTTTTGTTTTTACTATTTTTTTTATTCTTTTCATTTTATAACTTAAAAATCTTGTCCTTTTACATACCCTAAAGTAGTAAATCAGTAAATCAGTAAATCAGTAAATCAAACTACCCTCCCCTCCTCTCCACCCCTCCACTCACATTACCATGATCTATTGATCTATTGAACTATTGTTTCAAGTCACATTTTGACTATCATTTTGGATAAACATAACATAGAATCAAGTTCTTTATACACTGGTCAACGAATATATGCTAACGTGACAAAATTTTCACAATAATAAAGCTAACATAGCATCACCTAAACTAAGAATTTAATGTACATCAACAAACCTAACACACCTTAAACAGGAATAAACAGCTAGCATTTACAAAGTTCCACACTAAACAACAGTAAAGTAACTAACATAGCATACAAAAACCCAAACCTATTCACATTTTGTAAAGCATATCTCTAATATATCAATGTTAATTTTACATTAACATGGTAATATTTAACAAAAATTTATCATAACCTTTTCTAATTATCACATAGAACAATGAATATATGCTAACGTAACAAAGTTTTTACATTAACATAGTAATATTTAATAAAAATTTATCATAACCCTACCTAACTATTATAATACCTAACGGAAAAACATATATATATATTTAAGTTTTAACCTCTGTAAAGCTAAACTATGAACATAACATACTTAAAACACAACAGCCAGTCGAATAAACAGCTATCACAGCAACTTAACCAATAAAGCGAACATGCGAGGGAAGTGAAGCAAGTTTTCATTTAAAACATATAATTTTCATTGAAAAGAGCGTTATATAAATACATTAAAACATGTAAGTTTATTTTAAATATATTAATTCATCTAATCAGGGGACATAGGATTCAACATAAACTGGGTAACTTCTATATATCTCTCCAGGGATTCAACTCACTTTGAAATGATGTAAGTATAAATTCGCTTTGCAGCACTAAACCATTTTTCGTCATATTTTGGTTCAACATCACTCATTCTCTCACGCAAGAGAGAAGTAAACTTATCAATGCTGGTAGTTATTAGCATACTCCTGTATACCCCATTATACCGGAAACCACATGTTTCAGTGTAAATATCGTAGACTACACCATGTGTTATATGTATTAAGTCCTCAAGTATGTCAACATCGTCAAGATGAGATGTTAATTCGTTTTTTATTTTAATCAATGCTGTATTATTTCCAGATGTTCGAACTTTGAAACCTATACATGTAAACTAGAAGTTCGCGCTATCAATGGGCTTCCAATAGTTGCGTACATCAAGGCTTTTAATATTGTCACATGACGAGAAAACACCATCTATTCTATTAGAACCTCTCACACTGTCTCCCCAGCTATATATTTCACTACGAGTCGATACATCAGATGACACACACTTATCCTTTAACCATACGCCAGCGATATCAATAATCTTGGTTAATTCTTCAACAGAAACGAATAAGGGTCTATTATTTGCACCCCCGCCTCGTTGGATGTTACAACCACACCTACCTTGACCTTCTCAAACTTACGTTTAATCAATAGTATTCTAGCACTCACAAAAACAAAAATACAGCATAGTTCTGCGCCACAATCCATTCATCAGAATCGCTACTCCCTCCCCTTCTCATTCATCTCGCTCCAGCACACACACATTTTACCCCACACCACTCCCCTTCACCGCTTCTTTCATCTTTGGTTCAGTCACAGAAGACCAATCAAATTTGAACTCTCTAAATACATTCATAACCTCTCTCCTCTTCTCAGAACCGTTTATACATCTAACAATCCATGTAACCAGACGTTTCATACAGTTAAGCAGAAAGATAAAAAGGGCGGTTACGACCAGGTCCGAGACATGCAGAAGCATTTCTAGCCGAAAAGATGAAGTGGTCGTGGGTCGCCAACCCAACTACTACTACTACTACTACTACTACTACTACTACTACTACTACTACTACTACTACTACTGCAACTACTACTACTACTACTACTACTACTACTACTACTACTACTACTACTACTACTATGCACACACCTGAACACAACACAGACACACACACACACACACACACATATATATATTTAATATATAATATAATATATATTATATAGATATATATATATAATATATTATATAATATATATATATATATAATATATATAATATATATATATATATATATAATATATATATATTTTGCAGATAGCCTTGTTCACATAGTAAAAAACCAATTTTTTTGTAATCGTGGAGATGGCCACGTAGACTGTGATCGTAGTTAAATGTCCAGATTGGTCTTCTTAATATGTGTCCATTCGAAGGCCAGCTATGCGTGTTTAGCACCTCCCCGCGAAAAGTAGTTTATATATATATATATATATATATATATATATATATTTAATAACATAACATACTCTTTTGAAATATTATATATAATATATATATATATATATAATATATATATATATATATATATATATAATGTATATTTAGGATGAATAAATATTAGCTTTTTTTTTTTTTAAATTCACAAAACAACGGTAGGCCACATACGTCAGTTTCCATGGTCTGGATGTTATGGTTAAAAAATTTTCAAAGTTGCGAGATGTGCTACCCCCCTACCCCTCGCGCACATACCCCACTTTTTTACTTTTTTGGGGCATTAAAGAACATATCAACCAATTTCACCAACTACTACATATCTGTTTTTAATGAAAATTGGTGTATAGGGTCATTTTACCTTGTACAGTACTGGGTTCAAAATAAATGTTCATCAGCGAATATATTTTAAGCTATGGGGTTCCAAGTGTTTTTGGGGGGCTCACCCATTTAATTTCGCGGGCCCATATTTACTTTAATTTTCAAAATAAATCAAACATATTATATATATTTGGAATCAGAAAGACTAGACGCATCTAGTGATGGTAATATTTTGATTCTAAATTGAACAAATAAAAAGTTCCCCTATTTTAAAAATTTCCCTATTTTCCCTCCTTCCTTGTAGGCGAAATCGTTTATATATTATATATATATAATATATAATATAGTATATATATTATACTATATTATATATATATATATATATATATATAATAATAATATATTATATATATATATATATATATATATATATTAGGCAAAATTTAAGATTGCGATCAGAGAAATTTTTTTGAGTAAGATGACTGCGAAGCCACGTGACTCGCATAGGGTCGACTCGCGCCTAGTACGTGAGTAGATTGACACTTTATATCGGCTCGAGCCCCCTAATAGAAATATACGTTTCCTTGGAGCTTCAATTAGGGGGCTGACGTGGGGTACAGAGGGGGAAAGATTCCCTCCCGTAAGTCCACCTAGAGGCCGAGAGACCCGATACTGATATCTATGCAATCTACTCTAGGGTGTTCGCTAGTTTAAATCATAAAACGACTTACATATATTATATATATATATTCATATATATATATATATATATATATATATATATATATATATATATATAAATATATATATATATATATATAATAGTATATATAATATATATATATATAACATATATATATGTATAACATTACATACAATATATATAATATATATTATTAATATATATAATATATATATATAATATATATATATATATAATATATATATATATATATATATAATATATATATATATATAACAGTATATATATATATATCAGTATATATATATATATATATATATATATATAATATAATATATATATATATATTATATTATATATACTAGATATTATATATATATATTATAATATATATATATATATATAGACATATATATATTATATATATATATATAATATATAATATATATATATATATTATAATATGTATATATATATATAATATCATATATATATATATAAAATATATATATATATAATATATATATATATATATATAGAGAGAAGAGAAAGAGAGAGAGAGAAAGAGTCAATCTACTCACTTACTCAGTGCGAGTCGACCCTTTAGCGAGTCACGGCGGTTTGATCATCTTACTCGCAAATTTTCTTGCTGATCACATCTTAAATTTTGCTATAATTATATATAATATATATAGTATATATATATATTATATATATAATATTATATATATATATATATATATATATATATATATATATATATATATATATATAATATATAATATATATATATATATATAATATATATATAATATATATTATGACGAGTCTATATATAATATATATATATATATATATATATATATATATATATATATATATATATATATATTTTTATATTTTTTTATATTTTTTTATATTTCATGTAAGCAGATATTAGTCATCTGTCCTTATAGTTGAATCCGGTAAGCTCTTTTTCGGGACTGTATTATACTTCAAAAATATGTCCCATTATGCCTTCATATCCAATTCTTACTTCTGAAGCTTGTGATACCAGTTGTACTGTATGTTCTACTCCTTGGTTGTGTCATGGATGCAAAATAGTCTTAAGTGGCTGAATTACTACATTTTCGAAGATCGGCATTTATTAAGTTCCTTACAACAGGTGGCTGGGTAACTGTTTCGTATTTCCATATCTATCATATTTGAATAATCAACTACATTAAAGTTTAATGTTTTTGGCAGTTTCAAAACTCTTGTCGTGGTATCTCTCTTTCTTGCTTCTATAATACCGCTGAATAACTTAAATCTCTTATCTCTTTTCTAGTGTCTACTAGCATATCAAGTAATATATTCTCAGGATTAGAAAAGTACGAGTTGTTTTTTAGTACACGCTCCATATTCACTTCATATTTTTGGTCTATGCTTTTAAGCAGGCACATCAGGTACCAAAAATTTCGCGTTCTTTGGATGAGACTTTATCCAAAACACCCTGGTGCATAAACTTTCGTTATTATATTTACTAGATTTTGGAGAGCTTTCCTTGGAAGTTATGTAGAAACGTAAAACTGTTATATACTGTTTGCTTTTGTTAGTCATCTGGCATGATGAAGGGTGCCTGGAGATTTCTTGGCTAGTGATGGCGATATATCCCTGATGTTATACAAATGCACATTGTTTAACGATATCTTCGGGGATCTCTTTAAGGGTGCTGTTTACACATTCAAAATTAACAATCTCCAGCTTATTTACATCTTTTTCAATTTTTTTTCCCAATGGTACCCTTAAATGTTTTGGGGGCTAATGTTTTTCAATCAATTGACTGGAATATGTATCTAAATGGAAGTTTATTTGCATGTAAGAGACAAGCTAACCACTGGTCTTTCCATATATATTTCATTCATTCGAAAAAACACCACCAACTCTTCCAGTGTTAGCTGGAGTTCCATTGCAAAGAATTTCTTTAGGGGAGTTTTTGATATCGGAATAAATTATGAAAGTTATTATTTCATCAGTACTACATCTGGCGTTGTCAGTATCTGGTGTAACATGAGTCATGTACATATCATCTGGTTCTCTGATAATAACGTATTGGTTCTCATATTCAGTTCCAGCTTTTGTTTCAGTATGATCTTTTCTGCCGTCTAATCCAATGCATTCAATGTTAGAGTTTTCTAATTGCATTCTGATGACATTCGTGTTGCAAACACGTTTTCTCTCCTTTTCAACTTTTCCTATTCAACATATTGCTTTCATTCAATACCCCATATCCTTTAATGCGGCATTCACAATAGCAGCAGTTTCCTTGTAGCTTACACGATACCTGCCAGCTGTTATTTGCTGTTATTTGCTATACCTAAACTATTATGATTTTTTCCTCTTAGTTCAAATTCTGACAGAAATTCATCCTCATTTCCTCTTTCCTTTTTTCCTTTAGTATCTTCCTCTATAACATCAAAGTTTATTCCTATGTTGGTTGAAGTTGCACAAATTTATCCGCCTTGTGTACTACTACTACTAAAACAACCACTACCCCCCCACCCCAAGACTTACAACAGTTTTACCACTAAGGCTTTCCAATTTTTCTGGCGTCCTTCTTCTTGAACCTGTTACTGCTTTATCAATTGACCCTAGTTGATTTTTCCTTTCTTTTTCACCTACAAATAATTCCCATTCAATAATAGTTATTCTAATTTTGCATCTGCAATCAGTTCTTTGGATTTTTTTATCATAACAGTTGCATGCGCAAATATCAAACATCTTATCATATGACTTTACTATAGCTTTGAAGTCATCATTTCGTCTGCTTTGTGGAGTCTTAAGTTTCAAAGCTGATTCTATAAGTCTTTGAATTCTTAAAGCTATTCCTTCATGTTATTGTTGGAAAGGAAGACTTTGCCAAAATGGCTTCCACGTCCCTTGCAACAATTCTATAACCATCTTTAGCGTTTACCGAACTTTTTGAAGGTTCATAACCAAATAGGTTATGGCCTTTACAACATAGCTTCTGAAGGAAGGATCGAAGCCGGAATTTAAGAATGAAAGAAATAAATTCGCAGTGATGTTTGCTTCTGGTAGACATTACTGATTTTTAAGTTTTTATTATTTATCTAAAAGAAATATATATATATTATATATATATATATATATATATATATATATATATATATATTATATATATATATATATATAATATATATATATATATATATATATATATATATATATATATATAAACAAAACACTATAACATCTTCACTTACAAGGATTTAAATATCAACTAAAGCTAAATTGAAATCTTAATTTCTGACTCATGATAAAAATACTGCTGAATAAGATTTTTACTGAAAATATTTTATGTGTATGTGTATGTGTATGTGTATGTGTATGTGTATGTGTATGTGTATGTGTATGTGTATGTGCATGTGTATGTGTATTTAACACTAAATCTCATATGTTTATGAAATTTAGTATACAGGGTTATTTTATCTTGTAAAGTCACTGGTTCAAATAAAGATCATATATCTAATACCCATTCTTTATATTGCTTTATTTGATAGATGAAAGACTAAATTCTATTTTAAAAAAAAAATGATTTCACCTTCCAAGGGGTGGGGCGGAATGGGGAAATTTTTAAAATGGAAGGGGAACTTTTTATCTGTTCATTGAAGAATCAAAATATTACCATCGCTAGATGCGTCTAGTCTTTCTGATTCCAAATA
>JABUQX010044358.1:0-12500 GCA_015478945.1 Trachelipus rathkii | reverse complement strand
AGAGACACGTTATCAATAAACACGCCGCATTATCAAAGATCAAATCAGCCGCCGTGGGAAAGTGAAATTGCTCTCACGGAGCACCCGTGACCTTGGGTAGCGCTGAACCTGGTACAATACTACTCTTGTCTTATTGTACAAGCTCTGAAAATTGATGTTCATCGGACAGTTAGGAAAATATATATATATCAATATTTCACTTTGGCAAAAATATTTTTTTGGAAAAGTGAAATATTATTAAAAGAAAATTTTTTAAAAATTCCCAAAAAATATTTCTGGGAAAATTTGTTCCAGGAACAAATCCAAATCTACTGCATATACAAAGAAAATATCTACGAAAAAAATGTGCAACTCCCTCGACTACATATGCTCTGAAAATTTTATTCACTTCGCAGGAGCAGAAAAAAATTATCGCAATTTTTCATTTTAAAAACCTAAAATAGTGGGTTTTGAATTTTGACATTGCTAAGCACAAATTTCAAAAACTCAAAAAAACTACTTCATGCATTTTGTAAGGAAAAGACCCATCTATGTATATAAGTTTGAAGTCATTTCGCAAAAGTTTTAGGAGTTGAAGCTAAAAATAACAAAACCATAGGTTTTAAAAAAATTAAAATACCAAAATAGTGACTACAGACACATAAAAACACCCGAAACCGGCGTTTTAGATGTTAGAAAAAGCTAGTTTGCTTCTTTCTCCATCAAAATTGGCTGAAAATTAAGAATTTTATGTAAATTTTTAGGGGGAGAGTGAAATTGGGCTCAGCCCGAACCAAATATTGGACCTTAATAAAAATTAGAAAAAAATAGAAATTTTGAAAATTTTGAAATATTTTTTTATTTAAATTATCTTCTTTTACTTCTAATTTTTTTCATTTCCAACACTTTAATTAATGTGTCCGCTCCTAAAAACGAGTTCATCTATAGTGGCAATATCTCGTCTTCTTTTCTGGCGTTTCTTTTTCCTTTTCGGAATAAATTTTAACGTAATCTTTTCCGGTTGAGAATTAATGATAAGTCTAAAATGTTTAATTAAAAATTGATTTTATCATAAAATATTTAAAAAATTTTATTTGTGCAAAGTTTTATATTTAAAATGTTGAAGTTGTGTACATGAGAAGGTTTCAAATCTAACTGCACAATAGTGATAAATTAGCTTCTGGCATTATTATTAACCATGTTTTAGCTGCTAACATGATTATTAACCATGCTTTTAGCTGCTAACATAACTATTAACCATGATTAATTAAATTTTAGGAAGTTGTGATTGCAATACTTAAAACATAAAATAACAAATACTGGTATCTGTATTGGAACCAGTAATTTTGAGTTATTGGTACTCAGTGTCTGGAATTTTGGCATGCGTATCAGTAGTATGGTAGCCACTTCCGCGACAACTTCTTTCGCTAGGAAGGAATAGAGATATAGGTCTGAAACTTGGAATATTATCTATGTATGTGTTAAGGACAAAACCGTGTAAATTTCAAGTCTGTAGGATGTATATAGAGGGGGTCACCCCCGAGAGCGTAGCCGCTACGCCCTCGTTTATACCCTTTTGGCTTTCCAAACCCGAGACTGAGTTAAGCCTAACGAGAGTTAGGCTCGAGCGTGATGACGTAATCTCGTCGAAGACGAGATTACGTCAGCGCACGAGCGCGTGCGCGTGCGCGTGCGCCTACACATACACATACACATTATTATTATTTTATTATTATTAACTCGAAGAAATTGAGACATAAAACCTCAACCGAGCGGCTTCAATTTGGCAACTCAGCGTATGTAAAAATAAGGCTACACAATCATAAAGCTTGTACAGACCCCGCCCACAGAAATTATTATTATTATATTATTTTTATTATAATTTATTATTATTATTATTATTATTATTATTATTATTATTATTATTATTATTATTATTATTATTATTATTATTATTATTATTATTATTATTATTATTATTTATATTATTTATTATTATTATTATTATTTTTGTTATTATTTTCGCCGCGGTTTCTTCTTCGCATCCGGTTCCGAGTTCGATATATATCTACATGGGTTAGGCTTATCGTATCTGGTTAAAATTTGGAGGGGTGTTAGATGGGGAGGTAACCTCGTCGTAGACGAGGTTACGTCCCCGTGGTTCCCCGAAGGGGGACCCACCCCCCTTAAAAAATCGAAATGTTCGTAATTGGCTGAAATTTGGTGAGAGGATTCAGAGTGTAATTTCTAGAAAGACCTGGTATTGGAATCTGAGGAGTTGGCTCCTGCACCGGTGCTGGAGCCACTGCGGTGCCGAGTTAATAAACAGTCGTATAACAACAATGTTGGTGTCCTTATATGGGTTATTGAGGTCGTAGAGTTCGAATATGATGGTTATAAGCCCATGTAGGGTGTCTAGGACCCCCATTGAGGGGGTCCTGACTGAAAAAAAGAGCACAGAGTGCAAAACAGAGACCGAAGGAGGAAGAAAGAAGGATGAAAGATGAATAAGGAGGGAAAGAATGGAGAAGGAGTTTGACTCGGAGGAGTAGGAGTTGACAGCTGCACCGGTGCTGGCTCTGGTGCGGTGCCGCGCTATTAAATATTTATGTAATGATACAATGGTGGTGTCTTTATATAGGTTATCGAGTCTGTAGATTTCGAAAATAATGGTTTCAGAAACCATCAAGAAAAAAAAAATAAATAAAAAATAAATAAATAAATAAATAAATAAATAAAATTTCTTACACTTTTTATGTTTATAACTTACAAATTTACGTTTTTACATACCCTAAAGCAGTAAATCACTAAATCAAACCACTATCCAACCTCCCTCCTGACCATCTGTGATCTATTGATCTATTGATTAAGGTCACATTTCGAGTATCATTTTGGATAAACATAACATAAAATCAAGTTCTTTATACAAAGATCAGACAATATATGCTGACGTAACAAGTTTTCACATTCATCAATGTACCTAGTAATTTCATTCGAAATTATAAATTTAATCGTTCAGCAAGAAACTTAGCCCATCTTAAAACCAGGAATGAAATGGTTAACCGTTAACAGGTAAGTTCACACTTACACCAGTAAAAGTAACTAACATAACATCAAAAACGTAAACTATTCACACTTTGTCAAGCATGTCTCTAACATAACAATGTTAATTTTACATTAACATGGTAATATGTAACAAAAATTTACCATAACCGTGTGTAATTATCATACAGACCAATGAGTATACTCTAACGTAACAAAGTTTTCACATTAATAAAGCTAACATAGCATCAACTGAACTAAGAATATATGTACAAAAGGCCAAACCAGACACATCTTAAGCAAGAATAAACTGCTGACATTAAACAAAGCATCCACACTTAATCACCAGTAAAAGTTAACTAACATAGCAGGCAAAAACGTAACTATTCTTACTTTATCAACCATATCTCAAAACATAACGATTTAATATACACTAACATTGGAATATTTAACTAATAATGTCTCACAACATTGGTTAATTATCATACAGAGCAGCGAAAGTATGCTAACGTAACAAAGTTTCCACATCAATAAAGCTAACATATCGTTACATGAACTAAGAAAATAATGTACAAAGACAAACCTATCACACCTTAAACACGAATAAACTGTTAACATTAACAAAGTTCCACACTTAACAACAGTAAAGTAACTAACATAGCATACAAAAACGTAACTTATTCACACTTTGTCAAGCATATCTCTAACATATTAATGTTAATCTACACTACACAGTAACATTTAACTAAAATTCATCGCAACACTGGTTATTATTAACTGATCACGAATATACTCTAACATAATAAAGTGTTTTCACATCAATAAAACTAACATAGCGTAACATGAACTAAGAAAATAATGTACAAAGACAAACCTAACACAACTTACACACGAATAAACTGTTAACATTAACAAAGTTCCACTGAGTTCTTTATATACTAATCAGCGAATATATGCTAACATAACAATGTCTTCACATTAATAAAGCTAACATAGCATCACATGAACCAGGAAAATAATGTACAACGGCAAACCTAACACATCTTACGTCCTATAAACTGTTAACATTACAAAGTTCCACACTAATACCAGTAAAGTAAACTAACTTACATACAAAACGACCTGTTTCAATACTTTTTTCAGGCATATCTCTAACATATTAACGTTTAATCTTACATTGACACAGTAACATTTATCAAAAAATGTATCATAACCTTGACCGATTATCATACAGACCAACGAATATATGCAAACGTAACAAAGTTTTTTACATTATCATCATAATACCTAATGAGTAAAGACGAATAAAGTAAAGTTTTTAGGCTTATCTCTTTTTAGACCCCGCCCCCTTTCAGAAAATATCAAGTCTAAACATGAAAATGATTTTATGCTATAACCATTTGCATAAAGTGATGCAATACTTATTATATTTGACCCTCTGGCAGGAACACAAGCAATGTAGCAGTCGCCATTCGGTTTACGATTAAATATAAATGACACATCGTTGGGAATAACGAAACTCCTCGTGAAGATATCAACAACAAGCGTAGAGATGCGGGGAGATATCATCGTATCAGCACTGCGAAAAACTATCCTACTGAAGAAAATAGTGTATAAACATCCCTTAAATGTAATGAGATTCTTTCTTTCAACCAATCAGAAGAAAGTAAACAAGAATACGACGTACGAATGAACCATATCAGTTCAAAAGGGTATATATTCTCATTAGACAACAACAACAACAACAACAACAATAACATAGTACAAAGATAAGTTCTTTATATACAAACCAACGAATATATGCTAACATAACAAGGTTTTCACATTAATAAAGCTAACATAGTAAAGTTACCTAACACTAGTATGTACAACGGACCAATCTATCACGAATATATGCTAACATAACAAGGTTTTCATATTAATATTAACAGCAGTAAAGTACCTAACACAGCGTACAAAACGTAACCTATTCACATTTTTTTCAAGCATATCTCTAACATATCAATGTTAATTTTACATTAACATAGTTCAAGTCACATTTCGGGTATCATTTCGGATAAACATAGCGCAAAATAGTTCTTTAATACTAATCACCGAATATATGCAAAACATTAAACAAGGTTTTTCATTTAATAAAGCTAACATAGCATCATATGAAACTAAGAAATAATGTACAACGGGACAAACTAACACAACTTAAGCACGAATTTAAAGTCTTACATTAGCAAAGCTCCCACACTTAGCACTGAAAGTAACTAACATGCATACAAAACGTAACCTATTCACACTTTTTTCCAAGCATATCTCTTAACATATTAACGTTAATTTAACATTGACAAAGTAATATTAACAAAGATTTATCATAATCTTGTCCAATTATCATACAGACCAACGAATTAATTTGTAAACATAAAAATAAAAAAGTTTTATCCAAACATAACACAAAATAAGTTCTTTATATACTAACCATTGAATATATGCTTAACCAACAAAGCTTTAGCAGCAATAAAGCTAACATACTTAACCTGCACTAAGAATATAATGTACAAAGGCAAACATAACATACCTCGCGTATGAATAAATCAGCTAACATCCTGAAATTCCACTTATCAAAGGTAAAGTAGCTAATAGGTCATACAATACTCGATATTTCCCACTTTTCTCGCATATCAGAAACAGGTAAACAGTATTATCTAACAAAAATCCCTTAACAACGTGACCAATCTATCAAAGATACCAACATCTGGAACTACGAATTAACACCATCTTCATCAAAGTGTCACTCGTTTTGAGTATAACAGCAATTGACACTATGAATAAACATAGACATTACCAAAATTCTAGAGGGCAAACCTAACATTACCCAACAAAACTTAACCTAACCCTCACGTTTCCAACACATCATCGTCAGTTAACACATAATATCTTACAAAAACTCATAATTTCTCTAAACAAATCAGTGTTATTTTCACATTGTTATAGTAATATTTAACATAAGTACCTAACTTACGAATAAACAGTTTTCATTAATCAAGAGTATCTAAAGCAACACATAACCTTCCGAGAGAAAACCCATGGGGATGTGCTCCTTGTAACACCTAACGCTTTCAGGAGGTAACATGAAATATTTATCCTATAACCCGTATTTTAACCCGCCCCCCTTTCAGAAATATCATTTCAAAACTGTAGATTTGGCCAACAGCGGCATCATACAGAGCATTTGAATAGCACGTTAGCACTGTAACCCCAAACCAAAAAAAAAAAAAAAAAAAAACAAAAAAAAAAAAAAAAAAAAAAAAAAACAAAAAAAAACAATACTTGGAGAATCCCCCAGAGAGATGCACGAAGACCCATCTCGGGGTACCCTGAAGGGGGTGTAAGCGGTAAGGGCACAGCCCTTTGGGCTGAGCCCTTATGTAACAGGTAAAGACGTATTATCTAACAAAATCCCTTAACAAAGTGACCAATCTATCAAAGATACCAGCATCTCGAACTATGAATTGACACTATCTTCATCAAAGTGTCACACGTATCGAGTATAACATCATTTGAACTATGAATAAACGTAGACATTAGCAAAATTCTCGGGCAAACCTAACATTACTCAACAAAAACTTAACCTAGGCTCACGTTTCTAACACATCATCGTCAGGTAACACAGTAATATCTTACAAAACTCATCATTTCTCTACCAAATCAGTGTTAATTTCACCCTGTCATAGTAATATTTAACATAACGTACCTAACTTACGATAGAAGGGGTGTAAGCGGGCATTACCCCTCCGAAGGAGGGGTAAGGCCTCAGCCCTTCGGGCTGAGGCCCAGAGCCCGCTTACACCCCTTCGGGGTGATCCCCCCTCTCAAGATTCACACCCTTTCAGGGGGCGCATCCCCCCTGGGTTTTCTCTCGGGAGGTGGTGTGTTGCTTTAGATACTCTTGGTTAATGAAACCTGTTTATTCGTAAGTTAGGTACGTTATGTTAAATATTACTATGACAGTGTGAAATTAACACTGATTTGTTAGAGAAATGATGAGTTTTGTAAGATATTACTGTGTTACCTGACGATGTGTGTTGGAACGTGAGGCCTAGGTTAAGTTTTTGTTGAGTAATGTCAGGTTTGCCCGAGAATTTTGCTAATGTCTACGTTTATTCATAGTTCAAATGATGTTATACTAGAGACGTGTGACACTTTGATGAAGATAGTGTCAATTCATAGTTCGAGATGCTGGTATCTTTGATAGATTGGTCACTTTGTTAAGGGATTTTGTTAGATAATACGTCTTTACCTGTTACATAAGGGCTCAGCCCAAAGGGCTGTGCCCTTACCGCTTACACCCCCTTCAGGGTACCCCGAGATGGGTCTTCATGCATCTCTCTGGGGTGATCTCCAAGTAGTGTTTACAGTGCTTACAGTGCTATCAAATCGCCTCTGTATGATGCGCTGTTGCCAAATCTACCAGTTTTGAAATGATATTTTCTGAAAGGGGGCGGGGTCTAAAATAGGGTAAGGATAAAAATATTTCATGTTACCTCCTGAAAGCGTTAGGTGTTACAAGGAGCACATCCCCATGGGTTTTCTCTCGGAAGGTTATGTGTTGCTTTAGATACTCTTGATTAATGAAAACTGTTTATTCGTAAGTTAGGTACGTTATGTTAAATATTACTATGACAATGTGAAATTAACACTGATTTGTTAGAGAAATGATGAGTTTTGTAAGATATTACTGTGTTAACTGACGATGATGTGTTAGAAACGTGAGCCTAGGTTAAGATTTTTTGGTTAGGTAATGTTAGGTTGCCTAGAATTTTGCTAATGTCTATGTTTATTCATAGGTCAATGATGTTATACTCAAACGAGAGACACTTTGAAGAAGATGAGTGTTAATTCATAGTTCCAGATGTTGGTATCTTTGATAGATTGGTCACTTTGTTAAGGGATTTTGTTAGATGATGCGGCTTTACCTGTTGTTGATATGCAAGAAAAGTAGGAACATATCGAGTATTGTATGACCTGTTAGCTACTTTACCTTGATAAGTAGGGAATTTTCAGGATGTTAGCTGATTATTCATACGCGAGGTATGTTAAGTTTGCCTTTGTACATTATATTCTTAGTTGCGGTTAAGATATGTTAGCTTTATTGATGCTAAAGCTTTGTTGGTTAAGCATATATCAATGGTTAGTATATAAAGCAACTTATTTTGTGTGTATGTTGGAAAAACTTTGTTATGTTTACAATTATTTGGTCTGTATGATAATTGGACAAGATTATGATAAATCCTTTGTTAAATATTACTATGTCAATGTAAAATTAACATTAATATGTTAGAGATATTGCTTGGAAAAAGTGATGAATAGGTACGCTTTTGTATGCAATGTTTAGTTACTTACAGTGTGTTAAGTGTGGAGCTTTCTAATGTTAAGACTTTATTCGTGCTTAAGTTGTGTTAGTTGTCCTTGTACATTATTTTCTTAGTTCATATAATGCTATGTTAGCTTTATTAATATGAAAACCTTGTTAGTTGTAGCATATATTCGGTGGTTAGTATATAAAGAACTCATTTTTGTGCTTTGTTTATCCGAAATGATACTCTAAATGCTTACGTAAATCAGTTGTTAATGTAAAAATAACATTGAATGTTTAGAGATATTGCTTTTGAAAAAAAAATGCTGAATAGGTTAGTTTGTATGCTGTGTTGATGGTACTTTACTGCTTAGTATGGAACTTTGTAATTTAGTTGTTTATTCGTGATAGATTCGTCGTTGTACATTATTTTTAGTCCATATGATGCTATGTTAGGCTTTATTAAGTGAATACCTTGTTAGGTAGCTAATTCGTTGGTTTGTACTATAAAGAACTAGCTTTGTACATATGTTATTGTTGGTTGTTGTTGTTGTTGGTTGTTGTTGAGAATATATACCTTTTGAACTGATATGGTTCATTCGTACGTCGTATTCTTGTTTACTTTCTTCTGATTGGTTGAAAGAAAGAATCTCATTACATTTAAGGGATGTTTATACACTATTTCTCAGTAGGATAGTTTTTCGCAGTGCTGATACGATGACATCTTCCCGCATCTCTACGCTTGTTTGTTGATATCTGCACGAGGAGTTTCGTTATTCCCAACGATGGTGTCATTTATATTTAATCGAAACCGAATGGCGACTTACATTGCTAGTATATTCTGCCAGAGGGTCAAATATAATAAGTATTGCATCACCTTATGCAAATAGTTAAAGCGTAAAATCATTCATGTTTAGACTTGATATTTTCTGAAAGGGGGACGGAGTCTAAAAAGAGATAATGTTATTTGGGTAAGGTTATGATAAATTTTTGTTAAATATTACTATGATAATGTAAAAAACTTTGGTAGCGTTTGCATATATTCGGTTGGTCTGTATGAAATCGGTCAAGGTTATGATTAACATTTTTTTGATAAATGTTACTGTGTCAATGTAAGATTAACGTTAATATGTTGGAGATATGCTTGGGAAAAAGTATGAACAGGTTACTTTTGTATGTAAAGTTAGTACTTTACTGGTATTTAAGTGTGGAAACTTTGCTTAATGTAACAGTTTATTAGGACGGAAGAATGTGTTAGGTTTTGTCGTTGTACATTATTTCCTGGTTCATGTGATGCTATCGTTAGCTTATTAATGTGAAGACATGTTATGTTAGCCATATAATTTGCTTGATTAGTATATAAAGAACTTATGTGGAACTTGTTAATGTTAACAGTTATTCGTATGTAGTTGTGTTAGGTTGTCGTTTGGTACATATTTTTCTTTAGTTTCAGGTTACGCTATTTAGTTTTTATTGATGTTGAAACTTTATTACGTTAGAGTATATTCGTTGATCAGTATAATTAACCAATGTTGTGATAAATTTTAGTTAAATGTTACTGTGTCAGTGTAAGATTAACATTAATATGTTAGAGTTTATGCTTGAAAAGTAAGATAGGTACGTTTGCATGACCATTGTTATTGCTTTACTGTGTTAAGTGTGGAAACTGTTAATGTTAACAGTTATTCGTTTTAAGTGTGATAGGTTTGTCTTTTTACATTATTTTCTTAGTTCATGTAATGATATGTTAGCTTTATTGATGTGGAAACTTTGTTACGTTAGCATACTTTCGCAGCTCTGTATTATAATTAACCAATGTTGTGATAAATTTTAGTTAAATATTACCATGTTAGTGTAAATTAACATCGTTATGTTGAGATATGGTTGATAAAGTAAAGAATAGTTACGGTATTTTGCATGCGATGTTGGTTACTTTACTGGTTGTTAAGTGTGGATCTTGTAATGTTAGCAGTTTAATTCTTGCTTAAGATGTGTCTGGGTTTGCCTTTGTACATTATATTCTTAAATTTCAGTTGATGCTATGTTAGCTTTTATTAATGTGAAAACTTTGTAACGTTAGCATATCATTGGCTTGCTTATGATAATTACACACGGTTATGGTAAATGTTTGTTACATATTACCATGTTAATGTAAAATTAACATTGTTGATGTTAGAGACATGCTTGACAAAGTGTGAATAAGTTAAGTTTTTGGATGTTATGTTAGTTACTTTACTGCGTGTTAATGTGTGAACTTTGTTTAACGTAACCATTTATTCCTGTTTAAGATGGGCTAAGTTTCTCGTTGTGGTTAATATTCATAGTTCAGATGATGCCAAGTAAGCTTTATTAATGTGGAAAACTTATGTTACGTCAGCATACTATTGTCTGATCTTTGTATAAAGAACTTGATTGTTTATGTTATGTTTATCCAAATGATACTCGAAATGGTGACTTTAATCAATAGATCAATAGATACACAGATGGTCAGGAGGAGGTTGGATAGTGGTTGATGTAGTGATTTTATGCTTTAGGGTATGATAAAAAACGTAAAATTCTGTAAGTTATAAAACATAAAAAGAATATAAAAAATTTATTTTTTTATTTATTTATTTATTTATTTATTTATTTTTATTTTTTCTTGATGGTTCTGAAACCATTATTTTCGAAATTTACAGAGCTCGATAACCTATATAAAGACACCACCATGTATCATTACACAATATTAATAACTCGGCACCGCACCGGGGCCAGCACCGGTGCAGCTGTCAACTCCTACTCCTCTGAGTCAGACTCCTTCTCCATTCTTTCCTTCCTTATTCATCTTTCATCCTTCTTTCTTCCTCCTTCGGTCTCTGTTTTGCACTCTGTGCTCTTTTTTCAGTCAGGACCCCCCCAGGGGTCCTAGACACCCTACACGGGCTTATAACCATCATATTCGAACTCTACGACATCAATAAACCCATATAAGGACACTAACATTGTTGTTATACGACTGTTTATTAAACTCGGCACCGCAGTGGCTCCAGCACCGGTGCCGGACCCAACTCCCAGAGTCCAATACCAGGTCTTTCTAGAAGAAATTACACTCTGAATCCTTCTCCCAAATTTCAGCCAATGAGCGAACACTGGTCGGATGTTTAAGGGGGGGGGTCTCCCTTACGGGGGACCCCACGGGACGGAACCTCGTCTACGACCCGAGGTTACCTCCCCATCTAACACCCCTCCAAATTTAACCAGTACGATAAGCCTAACCATGTAGATATATTCAACTCGAACCGGAGGCGAAGAAAAACCGCGACGGAAATAATAACAAAAATTAATAATAATAATAATATAAATTATAATAATAACAATAATTAATAATAATAATATAAGTATAATAATAATAATAATAATAAATAATAATATAATAATAATAATAATAATAATTAATAATAATAATAATAATAATAATAATAATAATAATAATAATAATAATAATAATAATAATAATTAATAATAATAATAATAATAAAAATAATAATATAAGTATAATAATAATAATAATAAAAATAATAATAATAATACAGACAGATCAACACTAACCGATGTCTGAACCAAAACCGAACCTGACCGGGAAAGCGCGGAGCCGGAGTCGAGCCGGAGTCGGAGCGGGTCGGAGTCGGATCGGAGTCGGAGTCCGGGCCAGAGTGCGGAAGCACAAGACACCTCGAAATTGTGATCACTTCGTGATCATCTCAATTTCTTCGAAGAATAATAATAATAAAAAAATAATAATATAGAAATTCTATGTCAGCTTTTGTTTTTATATAAGTTTTACTTTTAACTTCTAATTCTCTAAATATTTTTTTTCTGATTTTCATTTAATTTTCTTAATACTAGTCTAGAAAATAGTTTGCATAGAAAATAAGAGGCATATTTAAATTTATTAGCTGACCGGTTTCGTCCGTAAACTTCGGACATCTTCAGAGTTTCGATTCTAACATTTGAATGAATTATAATACAAGATTTAAAAAATTAAATTACAATTAGATTATAGAATTTAGATTTTAGCATATCATATTATATTTAATTTAAGTGACAATACGTTGAACTTTATGTTAATGTCTGGTTTAAGATGTTTTATGTAATA
>JABUQX010044357.1:20000-21193 GCA_015478945.1 Trachelipus rathkii | reverse complement strand
ACTTAAACTGTGGATCGCGCTTTGTTCCCCAAAAAAAACTTTTTTCAAAACATTTTTTTCCTTTCATTTTTATCAAACTTATAAAAACTACAGGGGGTAAACTTTGCAAGTTAATTTTCTTTTTTAAATGTTCTGCATTGGACATTTTTAAGGTTACTTGGCACAAATTATCTAAGTTTATTGTAGAATACATTCTCGTTTCTTGAAAATGACACTCTTTATGTCGTCTGAACCTTTCTTTCATGTTTACTGCTTACTACTATTATCCTTCTACCCTTCAATTTTGCATATTTCCGTCAAGGCAAATCAATTTCTACTCAATTCTTTTTTAGACTTTCATTTAGAAAATAAAGTACAGCTTATCTTGGTCTACTACAGATTAGTATAAACAATTATCTTTGTTTTAATTATGTCTTTTGATCATTTCTCATCCTTTTATTCATAAATTAAACTCTAATGCCATTCTTCAGCCTCTTCTTATTCTCTTGCCTGTCATCCTCCAGAGTTTTGAGGATATGCTGGATAGCTTCAAATATGTAAAAAAATGTGATGATATAGCTAATTGATTTTGCCTTATAGTTTTTCCGGTTACCATGAGAAATGGTTGCAAAACTCTTAGAATTTTTTCAGTATTTGCCAATTTATATTAGCAGTCAAAGCATTAAATGATTGATTGTTCTTATATAAACTTGCAGAGGGTCTTTTCAACATTTCAATCATTCTAATAATCAAATATGTGCTATTCCCCCTTGGAATTATCATCTTGAATTGGCATAAGTCGGGTTGCAAGATGGGATCCAAGTCTCCTTGTATTCTTTTAAGTTCATTCAACTTTAAAAACTGGAATTATTGAAATGTGTATAAATATTCCTACCTTTCTTTATTAAATCACACTGTTCTTTAAGAAAATAAGGCATCTTTAATAAATATGAGTTTATGAATAAAACAAAAAAAAATCTTGTGTATCCTGCTAAATCAGTTCCAAGTTTCATGTTTTATGCTCCATCTCGAAGGATCAAATGGATTATGTTAAGAGGAATTTCTCAATTATTCATCGTAATTTCAAAACTCATAGTGATTTTAATTCCAGAATGAGAACCTGGGAAATACTTGCAATGAAGTACACAAGTTCCATATTTTTTTTCAAAACTCGCTGGTAAGCCAGAGTGCCAGATTAAAAGAAATATTAAAGA
>JABUQX010044357.1:7500-12500 GCA_015478945.1 Trachelipus rathkii | reverse complement strand
AAAATTGTTAAAATTTGAAAATATTACATTTTTGACAATTGATGATGCCGCTCACTACGACTGATGACGAAAAGTTGCCAAATGTTGAATTTTTTTTAAAACGGACAAATACCTACTGCAAACAAGAACGACCGGATAGAGTCGGTCGGCTCACTGGGGACGAGATCGAACTGGGACTGTCCCCCTCCCACCCCGTCGGCCTCGAACCCCCTAAGAAGGATATAAAAAGAAAAATAATATCTCAAATTATATTGCAAAGTTGCATGATTGAAAACTTTCTCTCGAGACTGAGCTTTTTGCCGTCTTTCAAGCTGATTAGAGACTGCACTTTTTACTTAATATTCATTGTTGAGTTATTAATACAAATACTAGAATAAATTAATTTTTGTTTACACTTAAGGTAAAATGTCTCCCGATTCATCTCAAATGATATTTATCTCTTTCGTGTATATGTTATAGTTTCTAGTTACATGCCTGAACTTTTCGGGATGCATTGTTTATATATATATATATATATATATTATTGTCTACATATATATATATATATATATATTAGCAGAGTATATTGAGCATCATATATATATATATATATATATAGTTAAATATATATATATTTGTTGCTGTTGTTTGTCATATATATATATTATATATATATTTATATATATTACATATTATATGTTCAATTACTATCGAAAGTCTTATCTTCCTAAATTTGCTAACTACACAACCCTAAGACAAGAGCGAGGAGAATCTAACTCCTAAACATAGCCTTCATCTACACACACATAAAAATGTCCATCCGAGACATCCACAAATCACAAACAACTCTATGAACAAAACAAAATTTCCAATTTATCACAATCAACCCAGAAATACATGTCAATAAATAAAACAATACACTTAGTTATCATTTATATCCTCTTTCAATCTACTTCCACAACATCAGTCAGTAGTTGTGTCTCCAAATCTGTCTTAAGGGGGGAGACAAGGAACACAACAGAATAATATCTAATATTAGCAGGAGACTTCAAAGTTCACCACCCGATATTTCTTCTAACTCTCTCTCTCTCTTTCTCTCCTCCTCTCTCTCTCTCTTTCCTCTCTCTCTCTCTGGCTTCTGGGGCCCCCTGGGGGGAAGGGGGGGGGGGGGGTACTGAAGGGGGGGGGGGAAGGGGGGGCCTCCCCTCCCTCTCACACACACACAGCCACACATATATAATAGTTTGTTTGCTATATTACATATATATATATATATGTTTATATATATATATATATATATATATATATATATATATATATATATATATATATATATATATATATATATTATATATATAATTCACCTAAAACACCTAGGAACCAATACTACCGTAGTCCTACCACAAATATTTAACATTGCATGTCAAACCAACACTACCACCTTTATTGAAACATGCACATTGAATACTAATATTAAAAACAAACAGACCACCTAATAATAACCCATCTCCCTACATACCTATATCATTACTCTCTACAATATCCAAAGTATTTGATAAACTAATCCTCACAAGAATTTGATCCCTTATCCCTCTATCAGACTCACAACTTGGTTTTTAACAAAAGCACTCTACTATCACTCCCTTACCCGATCTAACTCCACACATTCTCACAGGTTTTAATCAAATTCCCCCCCCTCCTAGACGTACTTTCCTTGTATCAACAGACATCAACAAGGCATCTGATATATATAGTCCCCCGTCACCTTTTAATAGACAATCTTAAACACAGATATAATCATCAAAAACAAAAAAAAATAATAACAAATTTTCTATTCGGTCGCTGCAGCTACTTATCCAAGGACAACATTCCTCCCGTTTATATAAATTACATAATGGCATCCCCCAGGGCATTCCTTTCTTTCTCCTACTCTTTTAACCATTTTATGCATGACCTTCCTCTTCCCACTTCTCTTTCTATAAAAATTAATAGTTATGCTGACGATCTAACAATCACAGCTCAAAAGTCCTCTATAAACTTAGCATGCAGAGAACTGCAACAATGTATACAACTGAAACAATAGCTAACAACAAACAGAATAACTGCATCACTCAAAACTCCACTATTACCTTATTCATTCCAGACAGAAGAGAATCTAACATCTACCCAGGAATTTTCCAATCAAACAATAGACACCTCAATAAACAACAACCCACCATCCTATGTTTCACTTTTGACACACATATGATATTCACCCCCACCCAACATTACACCACATTACCACATTAAAAATATCACTTCAAGAGCCACACAGAAATTTAATGCACGGAAAACACTAACAGGAACATACTTTGGCCAACATAAAGAAACCCTCATAACAGTATACAGACAATACCTCCACCCCTTCCTAAATTATGTATCATCTACCTGAGCTCCCAAAATATCACAATCCAACATTCAGAAGCTCTTAGGATAATAATAGACTGCCTTCCCTCCTCACCCATCCATCACCTACTAACTGAAACAGAACTTATCCCTGTAAAAGCCCATCTTGACATGAAAGGCTCTCAATTTTACAGTAAATCACTCTCAATAAATCACCCATTGCTTAAAACATTACAACAACCCCTACACCTAGAAGGAATGAAATCACCCCAGCATTATATTGTGCTAACACATACAACACGATCCCCTTTACTTCCAGATACCCCAAATATTACTAAATCAATCCACACTCAATTCATTCAAAGAACGACCTTCGCATATCCAAAGAACACCACTTAATCATTTCTACCTTCCGAAATTACCCCTACGGAACAAACTTTAATCGTCAAACCCGCGTATCGTCCTTCCCTCCACTTTGGGCATCATCTCTCCCTTCAAGAATACAAATACAAGAATACTGCCAAAAATGTATTTTCCATACTAGACTGCTGTGACTTAACGGACATCAGACACAACTTCAACACGATTATTTTAACAGACCATGGGCCCGCCCTGCTGTGGTGGCACAATATCTCGAGGTAGCTCGTTTCTCGAAGCAGAGGAGCTAGGGTTTCAAAGTAAGTATATATATATATATATATATATATAGTGTTATATATATATATAGCAGCATATATATATATTGCTATATATATATATATATATATATATAGTATATAGTATATATATATATTTGTTTACATATATATATATATTATAAATATATATAGCATATATATATATATATATATATATATATATATAGTAATCATTTTCTGATTCGAATGATTGATTTACCATTTTTCATAGCCTGTTATTATTATAGTTAGGTTAGGTAAGGCTAGGTTAGGTTAAGTTTGGCTAGGTTGGCAGGAAAATGCTAAAATAAAGCTAAGGATTCAGGTTTTAAAAAATAAACAATAATGAAAATAATTGAAACAATAAAAACATGTTTTAAACCTCATTTTACGCAAATCGAGAAAACCGACGAAAACTCCAGAAAAAAACCAATCGAAAAAAAAGGAAATAAAACTTTTCATCCACACCAACAGAGTACCTTACTCTTACTCTTTGTTAGGCGTAGGTCGGGTTAGCCTAGGTTAGGTCACGTTAGGTTAGCTTATATATGTGAAAAAAAAATTCAGAATTTTGATGTTTCAGCAATCTGAGAAAACTTGAGAAATATTTCAGTACTGATTAAGGATGCCAACGCGCCGTGTGCGGTGCGGTGCTGTTTAAAAATATATAGGCTAGGTGCAGTGCGTAGTGCGAAAAAATGACTGATGGTACCGGGACGCTGAAATTGTGTGCAGCACGGCAGCAGCCGTGCAGCGGCCAACCGCAGCACTCAGGCATTCATTATAAACAAACTTAAACCTACCCACAAATTTACTTATATGATCTACTACTACTATGACCTATGATTATCACCTATGACCTATGATTATGACCTATAGCGTACGATTATGACCTATGACCTATGATTATGACCTATGACCTATGATTATGGCATATGACCTATGATTATGAACTATGATCTTCAACTATGACCTATGATTATGACCTAGGCTATGAATATGACCAATGACTATTACCTATGATTATGACCTATGATTATGACTATTGCCTATGATTTTCACCTATGATTATGACCTACCTTTCTGAGCCAGTTTCATAAGCGTGGTTCTCCTCTCGAATTCCTGGTGATAGAGCGCTTTGTAATCCTTTTCCCTTTCCCTTTGTGGCGAAAGATTTGGACTTGGTGTTTGACACTCGGGTGGGAGGGGGACGCTCTCCCTCCATTCGGGGTAAAAATCACCCCTTGTTAGGGATTCGTTTGAATCAGAAGACATTTTAATCACTTGGTTTTTCGGGCTCTGAAAGAAAAGATAACGCATAAGTTACATTATTATTATTATTATTATTATTATTATTATTATTATTATTATTATTATTATTATTATTATTATTATTATTATTATTATTATTATTATTTTTATATCGCTTCTTCTTCTTCTTCTTCTTCTTCTTCTTCTTCTTCTTCTTCTTCTTCTTCTTCTTCTTCTTCTTCTTCTTCTTCTTCTTCTTCTTCTTCTTATTATTATTATTATTATTATTATTATTATTATTATTATTATTATTATTATTATTATTATTATTATTATTATTATTATTATTATTATTATTATTATTTTATACCGATTGTCAATAATAAATTAATTATTATTATTATTATTATTATTATTATTATTATTATTATTATTATTATTATTATTATTATTATTACAATAACTATTATCAATAATAAATTAATTATTGTTTTTTTTTTCCTGTATTATTATTATTATTATTATTATTATTATTATTATTATTATTATTATTATTATTATTATTATTATTATTATTATTATTATTATTATTATTATTATTATAATTGATTGTCAATAATGAAATTAACTATTGTTTTTTCCCTGTTTGTGTTATTCATTATTATTATTATTCATATTATTATTTATTTTATTAGTTATATATATACA
>JABUQX010044357.1:0-2500 GCA_015478945.1 Trachelipus rathkii | reverse complement strand
ATATATATTTCATATATATATATATATATATATAAAGAGTTATATATAGAAGTATATATATATATATTATATATATATATATATATATATATATATAATATATATATATATATATATATATATATATATATATATATATATATATATATATATATATATATATACATATATATATATATTTACATATATATATATATATATTTATATATATATATATATATATATATATATATATATATATATATATATATATATATATATATATATATATATATATATATATATATATATATATATATATATATATATATATATATATATATATATATGTAAGCAAGATATAGATTTATTTTTATATATATATATATATATATATATATATATAGACATATATATATATATATATATGTGAGTAGTATATATATATAGTATATATATATATATAGTATATATAGTAATATTTTATAGCAGCATAGTTATATATATATATATATATATATTTATATATATATTGTTATATATATATATATATGTATATATATATATATATAAGTAAAACAGTAAAATATATATATATATATATATATATATATATATATATATAGCATAGTAGTATATATATATATATATATATATATATATATATATATATATAAATATATATATATATATATATATATATATATATATATAAAAAGTATCGCGATACCCATTATGGATAAAAGATTTTATCGGATAGCAGATAACCCGAAACCGTTATCGCGATAAATTATCGCCATATAATTATCGGTAGTTTGGAACAAAAATTATCGCGATACCGATTATCGGTAAAAGATCGGATAACAGATAACCAGAAACCGTTGTCGCGATAAATTATCGCGATAACGCCCACTTATGTATATATATATATATATATAGTTATATATTTTTTGGTACACACATATATGTATATAAGAGTATTTAGGAAATCAACATATATATATATATATATATATATATATATATATTAGAGGTGTACCGGAATTCCGGCCGGAATTTGACATTTTTTTCCGGTTCCGGTTCCGGCCGGAATTTTGAAAAATTCCGGCCGGAACCGGAATTATTAATCTACTTCTGAGAAAACATTTGATGGAAGAGATTTATTTTACATAACCCATAGCCCATCTTTTTACAAAATATAATAGTATCCTTGTGTAGCATTCATACAGTGGATTACATATCTGCAGTAAAACTTGTTCACCAGTATTAAGTACATTTTTAAACGTTTTCCTCAAAGACATTTCCTAGTTTCTGAAAAATAAAAAACAATTTCCTCTGAATAGATATGGGGAGACCGGAAAAGAGGAATAATTTTTGGGCTATACTGCTATGTTTGGAAATTTAGCTTTGATCACTTCCCAAATAAAGTAATTCTTCTTTTCCCAGATAGAAATTTATTTTTTGTGGTAAAAATTTTTAATATCATATAATATGCAAATGTGTATATTGATTTTTCTTTTTTCCTTGTACTAACTGATTCCGCTGTCACTTTCACTTTCCAAACCTATAAACCTAAGTAATCCTTTATGCACCCTTTCTAATGCTCCTGATGATCTCTGAGGTACTTGGTAAATCTAAGTTCATTGTAGATACTGCCTGTAAAGTCTGAAATGACATTGATCTAATTCAACCTTCTTCTGTAACTCACACATTTATTACCACTTTCACCTTCATAATTATTTGCATATTTCTTCAAGCATCCATTTTCAACTCAATTCTCTATTTCATTAGAAAATAAAGTCAGTTTGTATCTTGGGTCTACTACAGTACTTAAAATCACTATCTTGCTTTGATATGTCTAGCTGATCCTTTCTTCCTTTGATTCATAAGACCCAACCGTCCAATGCCTTCTTCAGCTTTCTTTTAACAAGTCTGAACTCTGCTGTCATCCCCAGAGTTTGGAGATATGCTGAAGAGCTCAAATATGGAGAATAATTGATGATATAATTGATTTTGCTTTTATAGTTTCCAACCATATAAATGTTGTAAAACTTTAGAATTTTTTCTGGTACTACATATATTTATTAGCAAGTCGTGTTTTTAAATGATTATCTGTTCATAATATAAATTTGCAGAGGTCTTTTCAAACAATCAATTCTTCTACAATCAAATATGTGCTATTCCACCTTGTACTAACATTTGAATTGGCATAAGTGAGCCTGCAAGATGTGGATCCAAGTCTCTTTGTATTCTTTAAGTTCATTAAGCTTAAATGATTGAAATGTGTATAAATATTCCTACATTTCTTTTTAAATCACACTGTTCTTTGAGAAAATAAGGGCATCTTTAATAACAAATTGAAGTTTATGAATAAACAAGAAAACTTCGTGTATCCTAAATTTAGTTCCAAGCTTCATATGTTATATGCTACATCTCGATGAAAGTGGCGCACGAAAACGCGAAAGCGTTTCACGATAGCGAAACGGTTAAACACCGTCGATAAACTGAAACGAAGTACTCG
>JABUQX010044356.1:57500-60344 GCA_015478945.1 Trachelipus rathkii | reverse complement strand
TAAATAGATTTGCCGGCTCCGACACTTGCGCACCGCCACCACCACCCGCCACCGCCACCGCCACGCCACCCGCCACCGCCACCGCCACCGCCACCGCCACCCGCCACCGCACCGTCACCGATGGCCTCATTTGAAATTAAGCTGGACCGGGTTTCTGCTCCGATATCCTACTCCAGCTATTAGCTATAAATCCATCTTTCATTTACGCCATAAACCATTAATTTGCATAAGTTGCCTTTGTTGTTTTCGATTTTATATTGTTTGTAACACGCTTTATCAATTTACATTCCCGGCCTTCAAATGAGGCAACTGCCGGTAAATCGGTGATGACAGCTCTAAAAAGATAATATATAAATTGCCTTTTATAGATTGTAACTTGTGCACAGAGAATATATTAGCACAAGAATATTTTTCCACCAAAATTACATCTTCATTTTGTTTTTGTTTTTAATAATTTTTTTAAAATTCAAATTTCAACAATATATGAAAAAAACAAAAAAAAATATTTATAATGGAAAATTAGAAAATGAAATTGCTATATATTTTTTTAAAAAATAAAGAATTATTTATTGTCTTAAGATCATTTCTTTGTAATGATAGAATTCGTGCAAAAGGAGAATGATATTATGAAACGACCCTTGCAACAGAGACCAAACATTGTTGCCCCGAAACTAGAGAAGTACAAAGCGCACATTCACATACTCTCACTCCTCTCGCATTTACGGCACACAAACACAACAAAACACACACACACCACACACACACACACCACAACCCACACACACACACACACACACATATATAGATATATATATATATATATTATATATATATATTATATATATATATATATATATATATATATATATATATTATATATATATATATATATATATATATATATATATATACTTTTTTTGTACCTTTCTCGCCCCCTGACCACACTCCCTTTAGAGTGGCCACACCCGCGAGCATACCCCACCACCGCTGTCGGCCTCCTCCAAGATCGTTAGATTATGATGTCAAAGATTGCTCTGGACGATGATGATGGACACTTTAGAAGGAAAGTGAGACAGTCTCAGGCGCGCCTGGTTGTATTTTGGCAGATAATTGATATGTCTTGGTTGAGTTTAAACCCGTATTTTGTATATTGCAAGTTTGGATGGTGGCCACATCTTAGTAGTTTGCCCAAAGATGATTGGACTGTTAGGGGAAGAGAGTCGAATTCAGATGTAATTTCTGGTGGATGCTCATTTAGTATATTGTTTGTTGTCGGTTTCTTAAATAATCTTTCATTATGTGTGTGTGTGTTGATTTGATGTTTTGTATAAGAGTAATTGCCCTGTGGGGGCCGGATGTTGTTTAGAATTTGTGCTGGAGAAGATGGAGGTTGTTTTAACCTGGGTTATTAGGGTAGGCAAGTGCAGTGTGGCATGGCGTTGTTGAGTGTTGTGTTCAGCGTAGAACTGTGTACCTATCATTTCTAAATGTTATCTATGGGTAATATTTTTTGTTTCTTCATGTAAGTGTTGTGAGTTGTAGTTGCGCAACCTGTTATAATTCTGAGTGCCTTATTTTGGGTGGTTTGAGTTTTTTCATGTTTCCCTTGGTTAATAATGGGTTGCCATATAGGTGAGCGTAATTTGGTTGAACGGCGATGTATTGTTTGGTAGATGGTGATGATATTTAATTTATTGTTGTTAATGGTCCGCGCTAGCTATGGTTCTTAGTATATTTATTTCCTATTTGCTGATGTTGCTATGTTTTCAATGTGTGTTTTGTGAAGGTTAGGTGTTTGTCCAGTGTTACCCCAAGAATTTTGAGTGTTTTTCTTTATTGGAACAGCTATATTGTTTAAAAAATTTATTTTGGGGTTGTAGTGCCAAAGTTTGTTGATCTGTTTTTGATTAGTGTGATATAATGATTGTTAGGTATGCAGACATTTCGTTGTCAGTTTGCGAAGTTTGAATTTGGTTGATGTATTGTTGAGTCAAAAGAATTGTTGTGTTTAGGTTTTGGTGTGTGGTGATTGGTGATGTCAATAGGCGTAGGTTGTTATATTTGTTTGGAGTGTTTGTGTTTGGGTGATCGGCTGCGAATTAAGTTAAATTAGTATGGGAAAAAGAATTACTCCTTAAAGGTACGTAATTTTTTATATTACTTGTACGTTGTTTCTTTGTTTCTGTGCCTGGGCCTGTTCTCTCTGCATTAGGAAGTTGGGTAACTTTCTTTAAATTAGGTTGGACCGTTTGATTGTAATTATTTTGTGGATTTGGTGTTGTTCTTGGACTGTATCAAAAGGTTGTTTATGTCGATTGCCTACAAGTAGTGTTTTGTGTGCGTGACTGAGATTTAAGCTTATTTTATGGGTTGAATGGGTTTGGTGAGCAACCAGGTTGTGTTTGATTGTTTTTGTTGGAAACGCGTTGGAATGTTTGTTTTGGAATTGTGGCTTAAATGTTAGTATAAGGCTTTTCCAGAAGTGTTAATAAAGTGGATAGCAGTGAGGATTGGGCAAATTGGAGGAAGGTTTTGAGGTCTTTATTCGTTACAGTTTTGGTAATGAATGCATTGCCTCTTTTCCAGATGAAGGCCGAGTTACAAATTTTGTTTAATGGCACAGTTGTTTATGTGTGCTAAATGGGTTAGTGTGGTGTTACCTAAGTGTTTAAGGTAGTATATTTGAGATTTTCTGGTTCGGTTGCTGGTGCAGTTTTGAGTTTTATATGGTGTTTTTTTTTATGTCGTTTGGTGGTAATTTCTATGTTTGGTCGCTGATGACTTTTATTCTTCTTAAGGGATTTGGTTTATTTCTTGTGTTGTGGGTGGGTACGTTGAGACTTT
>JABUQX010044356.1:15000-27500 GCA_015478945.1 Trachelipus rathkii | reverse complement strand
TCTATTTTAAATTTGAAGTAAAAAAAAATAACATTTTAATGTGACACATGCGCAAAGAAAGTTGCGCGTGGCTGAGTAAACTGTAGCGGGTTGTCAGTTATGCTGTAGACGTTATAGGTGTTGGTTGTGTCAAAATTATATTGGACTGCGATATAATTATTTAAATGTTCTTATGTTAGCATTCGTCAATCACGTCAAACATACGGATACACATTTTGGCTTATTGAGGCAAATATCAGAAATCCTGACCTGTAGATCAAAAACTTTCTATCAATTGCAAATGTATACGTCATCTGTTTTTTGGCTGTATACAACAACAAGAACAGTAAAGGAGGCTTCAAAATATAATAGTTATTCTGAAATATATGACTTCTGCGGTAGAGCCAAAGTTACCCACGAATGCGTAAAACAGGATGTTTTAACCAAGATTAGAAAGACATATGAACAACACAGATCACTTTTAAAATTGAAATGAAGGAGAAGTCAAATACAAATTGAAAAAGAGACTATCTTTAAAGAAAGCTTAAATGATTTATTTGATATCGCACATGCAAACGCAATGAAAATAATATCAAATGAAGAAGATAGTTTTTCTTAAAGCTCAGAGAGAAAAAGGTAGGCGAGGGTATATGAGTAATGTGGATAAAAAATATACTGAAAACAAGAAAGAAAGCGTAAAAGGGAAGAACAAGAAAGTAATAGAATTAAAAGGGAAGTTCGTCTGCAGGAGGAACAATTACGTATTCTGCAAGAATGTACTAGTGTGGATGGTGGTAGTTCCTCTAGCAGTGAAGAACCCCAACCTGGACCGTCCAGAAGTCAACCAGTAAAGTTCAAAGAACGTCATTCAAAAATCATAACCCCTGAACTTGCAATGCTTTGGATAGCATCGAAATGGTGACCTCGATGTGATGTGTTAGTAGTAACAGCTACTGCAAATGCGCTTGGGAAAAAAGTTGATAATATTGTATTAAGCAGAAGTACATTACGGCGGCGAAGGTCTGACGTTCGTAAAGCAATAGCTGAGGATATTAAACAAACATTTCCTGGTGGTTTACTGACATCTGTACACTGTGATGGTAAGTTATTGTTGAATGTAACCAGATAAGACAAGGTTGAATGTCTAGCAATCGTCGTACTGGTGGAGGGAAACCAAGGTTGCTGGGTGTTCCAAAACTTTTGAGAGGAACCGGTGAAAATGTTGCAGAAGTTGTAGTACAGTGCCTAAAAGTTGGAATTTGGAAGATAGCATAGTAGGAATGTTTTTTGACACAACAGCAAGCAATACCGGAACCAAAAGTGTTGCTTGTAGGATTATAGAAGAGAAGCTGAAAAAAAGTCTTCTGGCCTTTGCATGTTGACATCATATTCACGAAATAGTCATATCTGCTGCTTTCAGCAAATGTTACTGTATTTCATCAGGACCAGACATTGACCTGTTCAACGTTTCCAAATAATTTGAGAAAAAAATCAGTAAGGAAAGTACGAGATAGTGCAGGCTATTATTGATTCATGAACAGAAAAATGTCTTAGCTTGTAGTGAGCAGTTAAGAAAAGCCACCACGGGAATGATTATAGAGAACTATGGAGTGACAGTTGTTTATTTATGGTGGACCTGAGAAACGGTTTCTTTCGTAAACCTGGTGTCTACATCTGAGCACGATAGATGAGCCGAGTCATTTATTCATTTGTAAAATAGTCTTGTTTTGTAAGTCGCAGTTTATATGACTGAGCAAGAATTCAGCTGCAATGACAGATTTTGCGAACTTGTGTATGGTTTTCATGTTCCCAATTGGTTTTCAGTCCCATCAACAGCTTCAGCCCCAAAGAAATGACTTGAAATACCTTCAAGAGCTGGAATGCTGTGACGATCATGAATTATCAGTAGTAGCTAGTAAAGCTCTCAAGCGTCACTTGTGGTATTTAGGAGAAGAACTTGCAGCTCTTGCATTTATGGATGATGAAGTACCAGTTGAAATGAAACGAAAGATGGTTGAAGCTCTGGATAAAACAAGAAGAACAAGTGTAGATAAGCTAGATAAACGTTTTGTATTTAAGGATGAAGATCAACTTCATAACAAAACACTTCCCGACTTTATGACAGAATGCAGTCATTTGTTCTTCAATAAATAACGTTTGGACTCATCTTTTCTCAAGGTTGACCCATTGGAATGGAACGAAAGAACGGACTATAAGAATGCACAAGAAGTTACCAAATCAATAAATGTCATCAACGACAATGCCGAAAGAGCTATTGCACTAGTGCAAAACTATAATAATCACCTAACAAAAAACGAGGAGGAAATGCAATACATTCTTCAAGTTATAGAAAGACACAGGGAAAAATTTCCAGGAATATCAAAGAAACAGCTGAAAAAGAGTTATGAAAATAAGGAATAAACATATAATAAGTAATAAAAATTAAATAAATGAATTGAATAAGTTGTGGAGTAGGCCTCTTGGGGATACCACATTAAAAAAATACGCATCTGTTATAGCTACCTCAGGGGTGGTGTGGAAAAGCTATGTATTCCTATATTTCAACAGCATTGTGTCACTATTAAATATTGCTCAATCAGCGTAAAAATTTAAATACAATCTTTTGATATCATACCTCATAATTTGCAAGGTTCAGACTGCCATAAAAAAAGGAAGTGGAGTCGGTTTCATAGAAATTTTCCGACCCGACTACTAATATATTATATATCATATTATATAATATTATATAATATATATATATATATATATTATATATATATATATATATATTATATATATTATAATATATATATATATATATATAAGTATATATCAGGGTTGTGCCGGTGCACTTTCTGGGAGTTGTTCTATATTATATATATATATATATTATTTAGTATATATATAATATTAATATTATATATTATATATATATATATATTTTTATATATATATATATCTTTCTCACAAATTCCTGTAGTGCATGCATTGTCAGTTGTCCTGAGGAACTTCTCCAACGACTATCTGTCCATCCACAACCTCAGACCTCCACAGCCTGGACGCTCCTTCCTCTCTTCAGACATTTGCCGCTCTCACCTGTCGCGTCCATCTACTTTAGGTCTTTCCCCACTTCTCCCCTCCGGTACATCCAGATATCTCTGGCATTCGTTGCTCATGCATCCTCTCTAAAACACGTCCGTACCACAGCAGGCTGTTCCCCTCCTCCACAAGCTCTACCACGCTTTTCACTCCCAAATCCGCCCTAACCTCCTCATTTCTCTTCCTGTCACTCCTCTAATCAGTCGCAACAAGCGCATCTCGCACGCCTCGAATTGCTCTTTGCTCTCGATAGAGGCCCATGCTTCAATGTCCGTACGTCAGCAATGCTTCAGCTATACTTGTGTACTTCACCATCTTGACTTCTGTCTCGAATTGCTCTACCTATCAACATGGAGCAACATTGCTGATCTGATCCCATTAATTCCAATTTCTCTTGTTTAATTTCCTGCATTGTTTCGTTTTCCTCACCATAGTGCCCCCAAATTATTTAAACTGGTCCGTTTTATCTCAGCCTTTCTCACTCAAACTTACCACCAAAATCTTTTACCACCTCGAGTCAACATCACCTCCTGTCTTCATTCGGTTTATCCTCATACCACCTCCTCCAACTCCTCATACCCAAACCTCCCAACAATGCCGGACAAAGCGGGTGAGCAGCAGGTATATGGCCCACCTTACCACTATGTTTGACTGAACGAATACATAGAACATTGTGCCTGGATTGTGGTAATCTGTTGCAAGAAAATATGGAAGTCTCTTCCTTTGGGTTTTTTTCTTTTGTGCCAAAAAAAAAACTTAAAAACAAAAAACCAAAAAGGGTTCATTTTTTCCCCCCGGCCGTAAAATCCCCAAAAAAAACAAATTTTCCTTTTTTTCAATTTCCATCCCACCCTTTTTTTCTGTTTTTTCTTTTTCCCCCGCACCCGATCTCCGCACTGTTCATGTATATCATAAACAGAATTGGGAAACAGCACGCTCCTTGCTTCCTCCAAGTGTGGCACATTAAATTAGTCTCCTTACCGGGACAATAGTCGTTACTCATGCATTTACTGTCTGCATAATGCTTTTTATTGGCTTTGACAATGTCTCAGTATTCCATATTTCTATTGCTTCTCAGTTTTCCCTCCACATAACTCCCTTGGCACTCTATCAAAAGCCTTTTCTTAGGTCTAAGAAGTGCACGTTCTTCCTGTTAAATTCCCAAATCTTTTCACTTATCATTTTCCAAAGCGAACACCAGATCTATAGTCAATCTCCCCGGTCTAAACCTTGTTGCCACTCTTCTAGCTTGTGTTCCCCACCACCTCTCTTAGCCTTCTCTCTTAATATCCTTCATAGATACTTGCAGGGAGCGACAATAATTGATAATCCCTCTTAGTTTCCACATTCTGTGTTTATCCTTTATTTACATATGTGCAAATTGTTACCACTCATTTCACCAGCACCACCTCATCTCTCAACACCTTTCATCATATTAACATTCCGTTCTTCTTCAATTCCCATTTCCTTCAGCATCTCTTGCAATATTCCATCTTCCTGCGCCTTTCGCTCTTTAGACCTTTTCAACGCCACCATTATCTTCACTCCTCCGTGATCACACTCCTCCTCTCTCTCTCGGCCTCCCAAAAAATCAGTCTCCTCGCATCTCTCCCCCCAGCCCTCCCCATTTACAAATCCTCGAAGAATTCTCCTTCATCTCTCGTCAAACCTCTCTTTGGTTTTCTATTATTTACTTACTTACTAGTTAGTTTGGCCATTGGTGTCGAGCTTTTCCTGTAATTCTTATCTATATTAAAAACCAGTTTTCTTACGCCTGTCACATCTTCTTCCAACTTTTTCGATTTTCCCAGGTGGTTTCCTTTTCCATCCTTTCACTCTATCAGAACTCTCGCCGAGCCTCTACCATACATAATTTTTGATTTTTTGCTTTAGTTTTAACTCTAGAACTCGGTGAGCAACAAGGTGACTGAAGAGGCTTAATTTAAGCGAAAGCTATCACCATTTTACATTAAACACACGTAGTTATATGTCTCTGTCTCCATTATTTTTCATCATTTTTAATAATATGTGCAATTTTGGAAGCTTGATTCTCATTAACCCTAGAACGGGTTGTTTGCTTTTTTGAAACTTAAACGGGTTGGACGGTATCACAAACCCCAGAGGAAAAAATACACTTAAAACTAATTAACAATTTTTTTTTAATATTTTAGACACACATTTACTTTCTTCTAACATCTTTCTCTAATGTAATTTCACGTGAATTTTTAAAAATAAAAAAGTTTAAGTTAAAAAATAAAATAAACACAAAACTAAAAAAAGTGTTTAATTTTTAGTTACTTTATAAAATAATAATAAAAAAAAAAATCTCTAAAGAATTGAAAAAAAAAAAATGCTTTTTATTCGACGAGTGTACTCATATCTATGTAACTTTCAAAATGGTTCCTTCAAAATCATGGATCTGCTATGAAAAAGACAAAACAAAAAGTAAAACCAAATTTTTTTTAGTCCTTGGGGTTTCAAAACCCAAAAAACTTAAAATGGGGTTTGTGTTACCCCATATCTTTCAAAGTTTGTATCTTCCCTATAAACTTGGAATGCCTCTCAATTATGGACCCACCCATGACCATAATAAATATAATATATATATAATATATATTAAATATTATATATATTATATATCATTATATATATAATATATAATATTATATAATTTAGATAATATATTATATATATATTATATATAATTATATATATATATATACTATATATATATATATATATATTATATATATATTATATTATATATTATATATATATTATTATTATATATATATTATTATTATAATATATCATATATATATATTATATATATATATATTATTCAAACACAGATTTTATAAATGCAATTTATCATTTAGTCACAAAATTCTTACACTTCAAAGGAAGAACAGTAGATCGACTGTCTTGCAAACAATTCCTTCGATTCCCCCATTTTCTCACAGGAGGAGGGCGAGACAAAGTAAATAAATACATACTATAATAATAAATATATGTAATAAATAGATCACGTTCACCATCCCTCCATATAGGAGTAGAAACATATTTCAAGGTCACTAAACTAAATTAGTCAATGGCACTTGAAACATGACGATATACCTGTATATATATATTTATATATATATATATATATATATATATATATATATATATATAAAGTATATATATATATATATATATATATATATATATATATATATATATATTTATATATATATATATATATAGTATATATATATATATTATTATTAGATAAATAGATAAATAGATAGATGATAGATAGATAGATAGATAGATAAAGATAGATATATATATAGATATAATGATAATAGATAGATAGATAGATAGACATAGGCGATACAGATATAGATATGCTAAGGTATTATAATATAGATATATAGATATGTAGATAATATAAATAGATAAGATATGGATATAGACAGATAGACATAGAGATGATGATAGATAGATACATATATATATACATATATATTGGGTAAGATATATATAGTAGCAGCAGTATATATATATAGAGATATATAGATATATATATATATATATATATATATATATATATATATATATATATATATATAATGTTTATTATAAGCTTGCCATAAATTGGTTTCTGGGGTGACATTAACCCCAAAATTACATCGAAAATTTAACCATTACTAAATACTAATAATCGCTAGAGTTAGTATATCCTCCTCCCATGAACTCAAAAGAGACACTAAATGACAATATTTTCTATCCGAAAAATCATGAGAATATCGGAAATATTTTGCGATATAACGATATTTAACAATTTATTTATGAATCACAAAAACGGGTTTTTGGGGTTACACTAACCCCTATGGTCTATGTTGTTAAAACTATGAGAAGCAGGAGTTAGCGAATCCTCCCCCCACAAACCCTCAACAGTCACTAAAAGATAATCGATATTGTTTCGGTCTATCACGCACCTATCGATAATAATTTTGGAATATCGATTTTTTGCTTCTCGGTGGGGTGAGTTATACCCCTGGAACCCGTTCTAGGGTTAAGCTATTATCACTTATATATTATATATATATATTATTCTTAATCAATGTACCCTAAGTTGCTTTGAGGATTATATTACCACATACACATTTTAAAACACATTTTAATTATTTAAAAACATTAAAACTAATAACATTAGACGAGCTTTCGTTATAATAACCTTTTTCAAGCCTATCTGAATTCACAATAAAAGCAAAAACTTTTTAATATTTGAAATATGAATAACTTATTGATCGGTTGGTTGGTCGAATAACAGACTTTTGTAGAAAGGTGAAAGCTTCATAAATTCATTTTGAATCGAGTCGATCCTGCACTCTCCAGAGCATCTGTTGTAATTGGGGAGATTGTAGAGGCAAAAGGCTTCCGAGATTTTTCTTTTATTTGTATTTTGGATATTTCTAATGTTTGTCATATTATTGAGATGGATTTGATGGTTTTTTGTTAATCTATGATGTGTAAGAGCTGAATTTTCATAATGTGTATCGAGGTCATGTTTGTGTTGTTTTTTCCTGCGTGTGAAGTCTATAGTTTCGCCGTAATAGTTACTATTGCAGGTGTTGCAGGGGATTTTGTATAAACAGGGGGGATTGCTAGTTTTTGATTTGGGAGGTTTTAACACTTTCTTGATTAAAATATTGTTTGAAGGGATCAGACGTATGTGTTTGGGTAAAATGTTTTTTATGGGATGTGTGTTAATATGTGGTATAGGGAGGTGGGTTTTTTGTTGTATGTTGTCTTGAGTTGTGTTGAGTTTATAATATTTTTTCCTTGCTTTTTTGTAGGTGTTGTTTATAATGTTAATAGGATATTTTAATTTTAAAAAGGTGTTTTTTATTAATTGTGTTTCTGTATATAAATAAATAATAAGTCAAGTTATATATATATATATATAGAGAAGATTTCTATATATATATGTATATATATATATGTTTATATATATATATATATATATATATATATAAAAGAGAATATATATTATATATATATATATATATATATATATATATATATATATATATATATATATATATATATATATATATATATATATATATATATATATATAAATATAGCAATATATATTGTATAGGTATATACAAATAAAAATATAAATCATTTTTAGGTATATATATATATATATATATATATAGTACTGGCCAATTTATTATGGATTTTTTAAAAATTTGCTTTTTTTGAATAAAAAGGTTATGAAATTTAATTTTTTTCAACTTTTTTGAACTTATTTTAATACACTAGGATAATATAAATATTTTACTATTTATTTACCAAACTTCAAAGTATTGTGTGGCAGTATCTGGCAACAATGACAGATTTGGTGAATTATTCAGTGTTTATTATATTTTCACGTTCAGTTGCTGTCCTGCTTTCACGGGAGTTGTGTGTGTTAGCGATGTTTTACACCTTTTATTATTTGTTATAATTAGTGTATACTAGTGTTTTATTGTATTATTTTAATAATAATACCATTATTTTCAGATATTTTGGTAGTTTATAAAAGTGATCAAATATGGGTAAAGTTAGTGATTTGAGTCCACGGAAAGTCGGACAGATTAATGTGTTATTGCAAGTGAGCAACTTAAAACAGAAAGAAATAGCAGCAAAACTTGGGGTTTCAACTCAAACAGTTAGTAATATTAAGAAGAAATTGAAATACGGTCACAGTTTGAGCTCAAATAGGGTTGGCAAATGTGGAAAGAAAAGAAAAACAACACCCAGGGGGAACAGAAAAATAGAAGACTATCATGTAGGAAGCTTTCCAATGTTCTATCAGCAGAGGGGATTATTATTTCTAGAAGAACCGCCAATAGGAGGCTATTAGATGCTGGATTAAAAGCCTATCGTCCAAGAAAGAAGCCTAGACTAACTTTAGAAATGAAACGGGCACGTAATGCCTGGGCTCAGACTCATATTCATTGGACTTCTGAGCAATGGGAGCAGGTAAGAGTTGATCAGATAGCTATTATTTCTTTTATCACTCATAAAAGAGCATTTGTTATTAGTAAAATCGCAATGACACTTGAAAATATCATTATTACTGAATTATCAACCATCTATGGTTTAAAGTCATGAATTTCTGTACTTGTTTGACTACTTGCATCATCTTCTATGCTTTTCCTACTGTTCATATTGTGTTTTATATTGCTCCAGATTGTATTCTCTGATGAATCCACCATTGCTGTGCTTGATGATCGTGTGCAGAGCGTGAGAAGGCGATCAGGTGAGGAATTTAAACCCGAATGCCTGAAAAAAACGGTAAAATTTCCACAGAAAATCATGGTGTGGGGTGCCATTTCTGTTCATGGCCCAAGTCGATTGATGATTGTTGAAGGCACCATGGACCAGCATAAGTATATAAATGTACTACAAACTCGTTTACTACCTCAAACAAGGGATTGGTTTGGCGATAGACCTTGGATTTTTCAACAGGACTCCGCCCTGTGTCATTCAGCGAAGTCAGTAAAGAGATGGTTTGCACAGAATGGCGTAGAGGTACTTCCATGGCCTGGAAATTCACCTGACATGAACCCTATTGAGAGTTTGTGGTCCGTGTTGAAAGATGAAATACACGATGTTCCAATTACGACCAAAGTAAAACTCATAGAACGTCTTATTCAGGTTTGGTTTCATTCCGAAAAAATCCGAAATTTGTGCAGAACTTTAATTACTGGCATGCCCAGTCGCGTTAAAGCACTTGCAGGTGCCAAAGGTGCCCAAACCAAGTACTAAAATATTTATATTGTCCTGATGTATTAAAATAAATTCAAAAAAATTGAAATAAATTAAATTTCATAACCTTTTTATTCAAAAAAAGCAAATTTTTAAAAAATCCATAATAAATATGCCAGTACTGTATATATATATATATATATATATATATATATATATATATATATATATATATATATATATATATATATATATATATATATATATATATATATATATATATATATATATATATATATATATATATATATATTTATATATTTATATAAAAATATATACATAGCAGTATATATATATATATATATATATATATATATATATATATATATATATATATATATATATATATATATATATATATATATATATATATATATTTATATATATATATATATATATATATAGTAGTATATATATAAATATATATATATATATATATATATATATATATATATATATATATATATATATATATATATATATATATATATATATATATATATAATATATATTTTTTTTTTTTTTTTTAAAACTTATATAAATACTGTATTTAGATATACTGTGAAAAGGGTACATTGCCGCCTGTCCATTTGAAAACTACAGGAATGAAACTTTGAATAATTATTTTGAATATATTGTAAAAGAAAAAACTTAAGTTTATATAAAATATTATGGGTTTCTATCAGGGTTGGGGATTTTTTGGATTTTTTGAGAAAAAAATTTATTGATTTTTGATTTTTGATTTTTTTGATTTTTTGAGAATCGTGACGTCACGCGAAATATAATTTGTAAACAAACTTTTTTTTTAAGTTCGATTAAGTATTATTTTTAACCCTAGGCCCTATATCTGAGTTCAAAATCTTAAAATAGGGCTTATAGTCTATGACACAATGAAACAGAAACACTAAAGAGTGTTATTTGTAATAATGATAATATATTACATCAGAAATAAAAGAAACATGTTTGAAACATGATCTTTGTTGACATTTTTAAAGTGTAGAAATTTGAAACAGAGTAGCCTTGCTATGATATTGATATTATAATTTTATTTTTTTATTTCTATTGAAATTAAATCACTTAAAAATACAAAAAAAATAAATATATATATATATATATATATATATATATATATATATATATATATATATATATATATATATATATATATAATATATATATATATATATATATATATATATATATATATATATATAAAAGCAAAAAATCAAAAACAAGCAAAAAATCATGATTTTGAGCAAGTGAAAAAATCAGTTGAAAAAATCAATTGATTTTTTCCGTGCCATCCCTGGTTTCTATTATTATTGCTAGTTTTTTCTTATAAATGTTTAAGTATTCTAGAAATTTTGAGCAACTATTTTAGTATAAAATAAAACAATAACTACGGGTTTAAATTGTTTTTGCAAGTTTTAATAATAGCGACCTTCATTTTTTTTATTTATTGTGATATCCTCAGGTGAAATTTTTTTATTATAAAATATAAACAATAAGAGCTCATTAAGAGATGTTTAAGTTTTATAACAATAGCTTTAGTTTTTAAAATTTATTTTGATATTTAAAGAATTTGATTAAAGTTGAAAAAGTGAAGCTTTTGTTCTGATAGTTCCTTGTTTGACCCAACTTAAAATCCCGGTTTCATTTATTTCCTCCTTATTCGTTGATATTATATAGATAGTAGGGTTATGTATATATATATATATATATATACAGCAAATATATATATATATAAATATATATATATATATATATATATATATATAAAGATATATATATATATATATATATATATATACTATATATATATATATATATATATATAGTGTGTATGTATTTATATGTGTGTGATTGAATGTGAGAAAGAAATATATATATATATATATATATATATATATATATATATATATCGTTTGGGTCGCCATCTTCAGCTTTACCTATATATATATATATATATATATATATATATATATATATATATATATATATATATATATATATATATATATATATATATATATATATATATATATATATATATATATATATATATATATATATATATATATATATATATATATATATATATATATATATATCTATAATCTATAACAACTCCCAGGAAGAGCTTTCGCCCTGTCAGTTGGTCCAGCGTCTTCTCCTTCTGGCCCGAAACTCACAACCCTAGAACACTCCAGAAAGCCATTTCTCGGCGCAACGGTTTGGATGCCAGTCCTGGAGTTAAACACTCTCAGGTAGGGTTTTCGCCCTTTCAGTAGAACTAGCATCTTCTCCCATTAGGCCTCAAAACTCGCCTTCCTAGAGCTCTCCAGAGGAGCTTGCTTCTGGGCGCATAAGATACCAACGCTGGTCCAAGAGTAATGCAAGCAAAAGGAAAGGACCGGGTTGCTAGCCCTGTCGCCCTATAACCATGCGAAGAAGATCTTCATATGTTCTGACCGCGACGAAACATCCAATCATCAATTTTCATCGTTATCATTATTATTATTATGCAATGAAAATTCTTTTTCTTCCTTGACTGCGCTGAATACTTTATCCATTATCGACCAAATATCACTTAGAAGTAGATGTAATTATTT
>JABUQX010044356.1:7500-10000 GCA_015478945.1 Trachelipus rathkii | reverse complement strand
ATATATATATATAGCGTATATATATATATGTTATATATATATATATATATATGCGTTATATATATATGTAGTGTTATATATATATATATATATATATATATATATATATATATATATGTAACTGTAATTATATATATATTTTTATATATATATATATATTTATTTATAAGGTTAAAATCGAAATATTAATATATAACTAAATATATATATATATATATATATATATATATATATATATTATTGTTTATATATATTCTTTATATATATATATATATATATATATATATATATATATATATATATATATATATATATATATATATATATATATATATATATATATATATATATATATATATATATATATATATATAAAGAGCATTTTCTGCAGTGTTGCTTGTGGATATAGAAACCGTGGAGATAGAGTGTAAATGTTTTTGGTGGAGTCGAATTATTTGTAAGTGAAACCGATTCTATTTTGGGTGAAGCTGGAGAATAAAATCATTATTTTACTATAATAATAAAATGAAAGTCCGAGAAATTTTAAAATTGTGGAGCCGGAGCGGAGCCGGAGCCGGAGCCGGAGCCGTGTATTTCAAAATCTTGGAGCCGGCAAAAAGTTCTCCGACTCCGCAAATCTCCTTAAAGGAATCAATAGTAACGAATTTTACATTTAAAACAAAAACAGTTTTTAAAGGATCGACAAATGCTTTATTACGAGATTTGCTCCTCAAAAATACAATGAGAGAGAGAGAGAGAGAGAGAGAGAGAGAGAGAGAGAGAGAGAGAGAGAGAGAGAGAGAGAGAGAGAGAGAGAGAGAGAGAGAGAGAGAGTTTGATATTTTTAATTTTGAAAAGTTCAATTTGATTCAAAATTTGTATAAATAATAATTTTATAATATCAAATGTATGTATATAAATATAATATACTTTAAAAAAATTTAGTATGTTAACATCTATTTTTCAAAAATTTGATTACATTATTAAAAATTATTAGAAATTATAAATTAATTGGAAACTTTCCTATTTTACATTTAATTAAGTAAAAATGATTCAAAAAAGGTAAATTAATTTCTTATTTTTATAAATAGATGCTATTTATTAAATTAAATTTATTTTTATGAATATTTACAATATTTTATTAGAAAATTGTGGCATTTCCAATATTTATTTGCAATTTTTAGTTTAATAATAATAATAATAATAATAATAATAATAATAATAATAATAATAATAATAATAATAATAATAATAATAATAATAATAATAATAATAATAATAATAATAATAATAAATAATAATAATAATAATAATAACAATAATAGTTTCCATAATAATAATAACACACACACACACACACACACACAATACATAATAATAATAATAATAATAATAATAATAATAATAATAATAATAATAGTTTCCATGCACTTGTAGAGTGCTTAAACTTTTGTAAAAATGAATTCAAAAAGTAGTAAAACCAAATTTAAAGATTTCTGCTTTGTTTTAGTTTCTATTTTAAAAACATTACTTCCTTCAAATTGCAATTATAACTTGTAACGCTTATTGCAAGTGCAGCACAAATTGTCAAATATAGTAAATTATAATTATCAAGAGTTTATTAAGGAAAAATCTAAGAAAATTAAATGTCCGATTCTGTCAACATTTTTAGATCAATTTCTGAGCAGCTAAAACATTTTCCATGTGAATGAAACATTAAAAAAATATTGGTGACTATTTGCAAAGTCAGAGCAAAGGACGAGTGTGGTAAGTGGAATCGTGTCCCTAAAAATCAAACGATAATAATAATAATAATAATAATAATAATAATAATAATAATAATAATAATAATAATAATAATAATAATAAATAATAATCACACACACACACACACACACACACAATAATAATAATAATAATAATAATAATAATAATAATAATAATAATAATAATAATAATAATAATAATAATAATAATAATAATAATAATAATAAGAATAAGAATAAGAATAAGAATAAGAGTAAGAATAATAAAAATAATAATAATAATAATAAAATATATCGCTCATTTTAAAGAAAATTAATTGGACATTATGTTTGAGTCGAATGTAAGCAACGTTGTGATAGGTTAATAACAAACAAAAATACTTATCAAAAAGCTTATCTTTTCAAATATCTTCATTAACGGTTTTCTCTTTATGAAGTTTCCAAACAAAATAAACAATTTTTATAAAAAATATTTGTCATTTTTCGTCCTTTTCCATGATAAATACTAAGAATATATTAAAAATATTTACAATATAAAAAGATATTTGGTAATACATTTTTGACAAATTATTTTCAAGCTAAATGGTAGACACAAAGGCCGAAAATTGGATTGAATACTATACAACTATGTTTATATTTACATTGTAATTTTTTTTAAAGTTTTAAATATCGGTAAAAAAGTTTTTTATTAATACTGTTATGAAAGTTTCTTGTTACAATTGCTTTTAAAATTT
>JABUQX010044356.1:0-2500 GCA_015478945.1 Trachelipus rathkii | reverse complement strand
TATATATATATATATATATATATATATATATATATATATATATATAGAGATATATATATATATATATATATATATATATATATATATATATATATATATATATATATATATATGTATATATATATTTATATATATATATAGATATATAATATGTTTATATTGTCATATATATCTCGAAAGCACGTTGGCTGTAAGAATGAGGGAATGCTGGTCCACGTAAGCACGGTTCTAAAATTATATCTGGTTGGGTTGGGCACATGAATGGAATACATTTTTAAATCCTTAAAATTCCCCACATAAGAAACAAAATAAAAAATAAAAATTATTATTAATAATTATAGTATATGATTAGAAGGCCTATTTAGAGACCTTTATTGGTTTCTCGTTAAAATAAATAGCAGACTTTCTCATTAAAATAAAATAGACTTTCTATCACCCTGCTTTTTTTTTTTTTTAACTAAAGAATACCCCATAAGGGTATACCGCGCAACTGACAGGAGTCGTCTTCGAAGCCTCCGGGGAACTACACGGGGTAGGACTCTTCTCTGGGAGGTCTCCTGGAACCCCGCCTTTGGTATTTAGTGCCGGGGTTCCTCCGCCCCTCCCTACGGGGGTATGGAAAACGTCCCTATGTTCCCGTCGGCTCGAGCCCCTAGTGTGCCGTAAAGCATTTTCCTATGTAAAATTTTCCCAGGATTCCAAAAATGTATTCCGATTTCGCTGTAGCTATTGTAGTTTTTGGGAGTGATATAATTTTTTTTTTTTTTTTTTTTTTTTTTTTTACATTTTCCGTACTAAAATTGAACCAGCATTCCACCAATGTATTCCGTTTTACTGTAGTATTAATTATAGTTTTTGAGATATATATGACGGATATACTAAACGCTGATATATATAAAGGTATATATATATATATAGTATATATATATATATATATATATATATAGCATATATATATAGTTATATATATATATATGGTATAGTGTTATATATAAAGACATATATATATATATATGTTATATATATAGTATTTATATATATGCATATGTATATATATATATATATATATATATATATATATATATGTATATATATATATTTATATATATATATATATATATATATATATATATATATATATATATATATATATATATATATATATATATATATATATAATATATATATTTATAGTTATATATATATATATATATATATATATATATATATATTTATATATATATATATATATAAGAAATATATATATATATATATATATATATATATATATATATATATATATATATATATATATATATATATATATATATATATATATATATATATATTTATTCCAAAATCTTCCTTTTGTGGGCGATTTTCAAGGTTCAGGCCATGTATGGGTAAAAACAACGTCCAACTGCGTCAGATTTTTATTTAACATAACATCAAAGAATGTGCTAATTTTCCAAAATTTAGAAGTATGCAAGGTAAATAATTTCATAACATAAATTGAAGATACAATATTAGTTGCGCCGTTAGGTCCGATAATGATTTTTTGTTGATAATCTTTAACTAGTTTTCCTTAAAATTTTTGGCACAACTTCAACAGAAATTAAAAGAGTAAAATTCATTTTAAAACATATTCACAAAATTTGACTATTAAAACCCAAATTTTAATACAGAATTAGAAAATTTTACATATTGTCAAAAACTATTCTTGGTCCTATGAAAAATTAAAAATGAGTTTAGTAACAACAAATAAAAAAAAAGGAGCCAAGAAACTTTAAAAATTATTTTTATTTTTCAAAATAAATTGTAAGTTGAGAATGTTCTGGTGGTTGAAGTGTAGTGTAGATGGGAGTGTATGTTATATTATATGTTTAAAATTTGATTCCAATAGCGAGGGGTATGTTCTAATCCCGAGGGTGGAGAGCTTAAAAAAAAATGACAAATGGGAAAAAAATGAGAAGTGATTTGCGTAATATTCTTTAGGGTTGCAAAAATTTGTTTTATAAAATATGAAACAATAATATACAAACAAAGTCCAGGATACTAGTATTTTCATTATTATTATTATTATTATTATTATTATTTTTTCTTTATTATTATTATTATTAATGTGGTTCTTATGACTATTTTATAAAAACTTAAAAAAAAAAAAAAGAAAATATTTAACACCAAAAACTTTACCTTGAAAAGATGGAACTAGGTAAGGATAAAAAGTAAAAAAAAATATAAATAAAAGAAAATCGAACGCGAATCTGAAGTGAAAATAATTTATATTTTCTTTGGAGGGAGGGAGTTTATGAAAAAAACTGCTGGGGGTAACACAAGAAGAAAAATATAAATCAAATCTCGTTGTTTCATAAAAATTAAATAAAGGAAATAAAACTTTGAAATTCAGAATAAAAATGAAAAAGGAAAAATCGAGTGAAACTTAAATATTATTTTGTGGACGAATTTTAAAAATCAAAATAATTATTACGACCGAGTGTAA
>JABUQX010044355.1:0-14646 GCA_015478945.1 Trachelipus rathkii | reverse complement strand
AAAAGATCACACCTCACGGGCATAGCCCTATTCAAGGAGGGGACTTCTCTAGGTAATTCACCACCTCACGGGCAATAGCCTATTCAAAGAGGGGAACTTCTCTCGGTAATTCACACCTCAAGGGCATAGCCTATTCAAATAGGGGAACTTCTCTAGGTACATTCACACCGGGCATAGCCCTATTCAAGAAGGGGAACATCTCTTAAGGTAATTCACACCTCACGGTCATAGCCCTTTGGGCATAGCCCTATTCCAGGAGGGGAACTTCTCTAGGTAATTCACACCCTACGGGCATAGCCCTATTCAAGAGGGGAACTTCTCTAGGTAATTCACACCTCACGGCATAGGCCTAATTCAAGGAGGGGAACTTTCTCTAGGGAATGTCACAGCTCACGGCATAGCCTATTCAGGAGGGAACTTCTTCTGGTAATTCACATCTCACGGGCATAGCCCTATTCGGAGGGGAATTCTCTAGGTAATTTCACACTCACGGTCATAGCCTTATTCAAGAAGATGACTTCTCTAGGTAATCACAGAACCTACGGGCATAGCCTACTTTCAAGGAGTGGAACTTCTCTAGGTAATTCACACCTCACGGGCATAGCCCTATTCAAGGAGGGGAACTTCTCTAAGTTCACACCTCACGGGCATAGCCTATTCAAGGAGGGGAACTTCTCTAGGTATCTCACACCTCACGGGCATAGCCTATTCAAGGAGGGAACTTTCTCACGTATTTCACACCTCACGGGCATAGCCCTTTCAGAGGAGCTTCTCTAGGTAATTCACACCTCACGGGCATAGCCCTATCAAGGAGGAGGAAAACTTCTCTTTGTAATTTCACCCCCCACGGGCAGAGCCCCCTTCAAGGAGGGGGAACTTCTCTAGGTAATTTACACTTCACGGGCACATAGCCCCTATTCAAGGAGGGGAACTTCCTCTAGGTAATGTCCACCTCACGGGCATAAGCTATTCAAAGGAGGGGAACCTCTCTCGGTAATTCACACTCACGGGCATAGCCCTATTCAAGGAGGGGAACTTCTCTATTTAATTCACACCTCACGGGCATAGCCCTATTCAAGGAGGGGAACTTCTCTAGGTAATTCACACCTCACGGGCATAGCCCTATTCAAAGAGGGGGAACTTCTCTAGGTAATTCCACCTCACGGGCATTAGCCCTATTCAAGGAGGGGGAACTTCTCTAGTAATTCATCACTTCACGGGCATAGCCCTATTCAGAGAGGGGAACTTCCTCTAGGTATTTCACACCTCAGGGGCATAGCCCTATTCAAGGAGGGGACTTCTCTAGGTATTCACACATACGGCATAGCCCTATTCCAGGAGGGGGAACTTCTCTAGTAATTCACACCTCACGGGCATTACGCCCTATTCCAGGAGGGGAACTTCTTAGGTAATTCAACACCTCGGGCATAGCCCTATTCAAGGAGGGGAACTTTCTCTAGGTAATTCACACTCAACGGGATAGCCTATCAAGGAGGGGAAACTTCTCTATGGTATTTCACACTCACGGGCATAGCCCATTTCAAGGAGGGGAACTTCTCTAAGGAATTCACACCTCACGGACATGAGCCGCTGTATTTCATATTCTTAGATTGGAATCTCTCTAGGTAATTCACACCTCAGGGCATAGCCCTAATTCAAGGAGGGCAACTTCTCTAGGTAATTCACACCTCACGTTTTAGGAGTCGGCATAGCCCTCATTCAAAGAGGGGAAGAAATTCTTTAAGGTCAATTCAGCAGACCTCACTGGCATAGAACTATTCAAGGAGGGGAACTTCTTCAGGTAAAATTCACAACTCACGGGCATTGCCCTATTCCAGGAGGGGAACTTCGCTAAGGTAATCACCACCTGCGGGCATAAGCCATTCAGGAGAGGAACTTCTCCTATATAATTCACACCTCACGGGCATTTCCCTTATTCAAGGGGGGGAACTTCTCTAGGTAATTTCAACCTAGGATCGCCCTATGTCAGGAGGCGGAACTTCTCTAGTAATTCACACCTCACGGGCATAGCTCAATTATTCAAGAGGGGAACTTCTCTAGTTAATTCACACCTCAACGGGCATAGCCTTTTCAAGGAGGGGAGAACTTCTCTAGGTATTTCACACCTCACAGGCATAGGCCCTATTCAAGGAGGGGGAACTTCTCTAGGTAATTCACACCTCACGGGCATAGCCCTATTCAAGGAGGGGAACTTCTCTAGGTAATTCCACAGCTCACGGGCATAGCCCTATTCAGGAGGGGAACTCTCTAGGTAATTGCACAACTCACGGGGGCATAGCCCTCAGTTCAAAGGATGGGCACTTCTCTTAATGCGTAAATTTCACCACCTCGAGGGGCATTAGCCCTATTCAAGGAGGGGCACTTCTCTAAGTATTCACACCTACGGGCATAGCCGCTATTAACAAGGAGGGGAACTTACTCTAGGTAATTCACACCTCACGGGCATACCTATTCAAGGAGGGGAAACTTCTCTAGGTAAATCACACGCGGAACTTCTTTAGGTAATTCAAACCTCACTGCGCATAGGCCCCGTATATCAAGGAGGGGAAACTTCTTGCCTAGGTAATTCACACTCACGGGCTAGATAGCCCTATTCAAGGAGGGGAATTTCTCTAGGTAATTACACCTCACGGGCATAGCCCTATTCAACGAGGGGAACTTCTTTCTAGGTAATTCACACGCCTCACGGGCATAGCCCTATTTAAGGAGGGGAACTTTCTCTAGGTAAATTCACCCCCCCGCGGCAAAGCCCCTCTTCTCAAAAGGACGAGAACTTTCTAGGTAATTCACACCTCACGGGCATAGCCCTAATTTACAGGGAACCTTCTCTATTTAGTTCACACCTCACGGGCATAGCCGCTATTCAAGGAGGGGAACTTCTCTAGTATTCACACCTCACGGGGCATAGGCTTTTCAAGGAGGGGAACTTCTCTATTTATTTCACACCTCACGGGCATTGCCCTATTCAAGGAGGGGAACTTCTCTAGGTAATTCACACCTCACGGGCATAGCCCTATTCAAGGAGGGGAATCTCTCTAGGTAATTCACACCTCACGGGCATAGCCCTATTCAAGGAGGGGAACTTCTCTAGGTAATTTCACACCTCACGGGCATAACCCTATTCCAAGGAGGGGAATTTCTCTAGGAAATACACACCTCACGGGCATAGCCCTATTCAAAGAGGGGAAATTCTTTAGGTAATTCACACCTCACTGGCATAGAACTATTCAAGGAGGGGAACTTCTCTACGTAATTCACACCTCACGGGCATTGCCCTATTCCAGGAGGGGAACTTCTCTAGGTAATTCACACCTCACGGGCATAGCCCTATTCAAGGAGGGGAACTTCTCTAGGTAATTCACACCTCACGGGCATAGCCCTATTCAAGGAGGGGAACTTCTCTAGGTAATTCACACCTGGCATAGCCCTATTCAAAGATTGGAATCTCTCTAGGTAATTCACCTCACGGGCATAGCCCCTATTCAAGAGGGGAACTTCTCTAGGTAACTCACACCTCACGGGCATAGCTATTCAAGGGAGGGGAACTTCTCTAGTAATTCACACCTCACCGGCATAGCCCTATTCAAGGAGGGGACCTTTTCTCTAAGGTAATTCACAACTCACGTGGCATAGCCGCTATTAAGGAGGGGAAGCTTCTCTAGGTATTTCACACCTCACTGGCATAGCCCTATTCAAAGGAGGGGAACTTCTCTAAGTAATTCACACTTTCCCGGGCATAGCCCTATTCAATTAGGGGAACTTCTTTAGGTAATTCACACCTCACGGGCATAGCCCTATTCAAGGAGGGGAACTTCTCTAGGTAATTCAAACCTCACGGTTATAGCCCTATTCAAGGAGGGGAACTTCTCTATCTAATTCACTCCTTTATCTGAGGGGCATAGCCCTTTCAAGGAGGGGAACTTTCTCTAAGTAAATTCACACCTCAAAGGGCATAGCCCTATTCAAGGATCGGAAATTCTCTAGGTAATTCACACTCACGGGCATAGCCCTATTCAAGAAGGGGAAATTTATCTAGGTAATCTCCGCTTCACGGGCATAGCCGCTATTCAAGGAGGGGAATCTTCTCTAGGTTAATTCACACCTCACAGGGCATAGCTTCCTATTCAAGGAGGGGAACTTCTCCTGGTAATTCACACCTCACGGTCATAGCCCTCATTTCAAAGATGAACCTCTCTAGGTCATTCACCCTCACGGGCATAGCCCTATTCAAGGAGTGGAACTTTTCTAGGTAATTCAACACCTCACGGGCATAGCCTATTCAAGGAGGGGAACTTCTCTAGGTAATTCACATCCCACGGGCATAGCCCTATTCAAGGAGGGGAACTTCTCTAGGTAATTCACACCTCACGGCATAGCCCTATTAGGAGGTAAACTTCTCTAGGTAATTCACACTCACCGGGCATAGCCCTATTCAAGAGGGGAAACTTCTCTAGGTAATCACACCTCACGGGGCATAGCCTATTCAAGGAGGGAACTTCTCTAAGTAATTCACCTCACGGGATAGCCCTATTCAAGGAGGGGAACTTCCTTAGGTAATTCACACCTCACGGCGCATAGCCCTATTCCAGAGGGGAACTTCTCTAGTAATTCACACCTCACGGGCATAGCCTATTCAAGGAGGGGGAACCTCTCTAGGTAATTCACACCTCACGGGCATAGCCCTAATTCAAGGAGGGGAACTTCTTCTATTTAATTCACACCTCACGGCATGAGCCCTATTCCCAAGGAGGGGAACTTTTCTCTTAGGTGATTCACACCTCAGGGCAAATAAGCCCTATTCAAAGATAAGGGGAAATTCTCTAGGGTTAATTCATCACACCTCACGGGCATAGCCCTATTCAAGGAGGGGAACTTCTCTAGGTAATTCACACCTCACGGGCATAGCCCTATTCAAGGAGGGGAACTTCTCTAGGTAATTCACACCTCACGGGCATAGCCCTATTCAAGAAGGAGAACTTCTCTAGGTAATTCACACCTCACGGGCATAGCCCTATTCAAGGACGGGAAAATATCTCTAGGTAATTCACACCTCACGGGCATAGCCCTATTCAAGGAGGGAATTTCTCGTAGGTAATTTCACACCTCACGGGCATAGCCCTATCAAGGAGGGGAACTTCTTTCTAGGTAATTCACACCTCACGGGCAATAGCCTATTACGGAGGGAACTTCTTTTAGGTAATTCCACACCTCACGGGGCATCAGCCCTATTCAGGAGGGGAACTTCTCTAGGTAAATCTCACACCTCACGGGCATAGCCCTAATTCAAAGAGGGGAACTTCTTAGGTAATTCACACCTCACGGGCCTAGCCCTATTCAAGGAGAGAACTTCTCTAGTAATTCACACCTCACGGGCATAGCCCCTATTCAAGGAGGCGGAACTTCTCTAGGTAATTTCAACACCGCTCACGGGCATAGCCCTATTTATGAGGGGAACTTCTTTAGGTAAATCCCACCTCACGGCATAGCCCTATTCAAGGAGGGGAACTTCTCTAGGTGATTCACACCCACGAGCATAGCCCTATTCAAAGAGGTGAACTTCTCTAGGTAATTCACACCTCACGGGCATAGCCCTATTCAAAAAGGGGAACTTCTCTAGGTAATTCACACCTCACGGGCATAGCCCTATTCAAGGAGGGGAACTTCTCTAGGTAATTCACACCTCACGGGCATAGCCCTATTCAAGGACGGGAACTTCTCTAGGTAATTCCACCCTCACGGCATAGCCCTATTCAAGGAGGGGAACTTCTCTAGGTAATTCAGACCTCACGGGCATAGCCCTATTCAAGGAGGAGAACTTCTCTAGGTAATTCACACCTCACGGGCATAGCCCTATTCAAGGAGGGGAACTTCTCTAGGTAATTCACACCTCACGGGCATAGCCCTATTCAAGGAGATGAACTTCTCTAGGTAATTCACACCTCACGGGCATAGCCCTATTCAAAAGGGGAACTTCTTTAGGTAAATTCACACCTCACGGGCATAGCCCTATTCAAGGAGGGGAACTTCTCTAGGTAATCTCTACCTACGGGCTCAGCCCTATTCAAGGAGGGGAACTTCTCTAGGTAATATCACTACATCAAGGGCATAGGGCCGTATTCAAGGAGGGACCAGGTTCTCTAGGTTTCCACACCTCACCGGCATAGCTATTCAAGGAGGGGAACTTCTCTAGGTAATTCACAACTCACGGGCATAGCCCTATTCAAGGAGGGGAACTTCTCTAGATAATTCACACATCACGGGCATAGCCCTGAATCCAAGGAGCTGACTTCTCTAGGTAATTCACACCTCAAGGCATAGCCCTATTCAAGGAGGGGAACCTTCCTCTAGGTAATTCACCTCACGGGCATAGCCCTATTCAAGGAGGGGAACTTCTCTAGGTAATTCACACCTCACGGGCATAGCCCTATTCAAGGAGGGGAACTTCTCTAGGTAATTCACACCTCACCAGGGCATAGACCCATTCAAGGAAGGAAAAACTTCTCTAGGTTTAATTCACACCTCAGCGGGCATAGCCCGCTAAATCAAGGAAGGGGAACTCTCTAGGTAAATTCACAACCTCATCGGGCAATAGCCGCTTCATTTCAGGAGGGGAACTTCTCTAGTTAATTCACCAACCTCACGGCATAGCCCTATTCAAGGAGGGGAACTTCTCTAGGTAATTCACACCTCACGGGCATAGCCCTATTCAAGGAGGGGAGCTTCTCTAGGTAATTCACACCTCACGGGCATAGCCCTATTCAAGGAGGGGAACTTCTTTAGGTAACTGCTACCTAGAATCCGGACTAGGGATCAAAGGAGGGAACCTCTCTCGGTAATTCCACCTACGGGCATAGCCCTTTTCAAGGAGGGGAACTTCTCTAGGTAATTCACAACCTCACGGGCATACCCTATTCCAAGGAGGGGAGAACTTCTCTCCCTTCTCTACGGTTGATTCACACCTCACGGGCCATATGCCCTAATTCAGGAGGGGCACTTCTCTAGGTAATTCACACTCACGGGCATAGCCCTATTCAAATAGGGGAACTTCTCTAGGTAATTCACACCTTACGGGCATAGCCCTATTCAAGGAGGAGAACTTCTCTAGGTAATTCACACCTCACGCGGCATAGCCTATTTCAAGGAGGGGAACCTTCCTAGGTATTCCACGCACCTCATGGCCATAGCCCTATTAAAGGAGGGGAACTTCTCTAGGCAATTCACACCTCACGGGCATAGCCCTTTTCAAGGAAGGGAACTTCTCTAGGTAATTCACTCCTCACGGGCATAGCCCTATTCAAGGAGGGGAACTTCTCTAGGTAATTCACACCTCACGGGCATAGCCCTTTTTAAGGAGGGGAACTTCTCTAGGTAATTCACACCTCACGGGCATAGATAGCCCTATTCAAGGAGGGGAACTTCTCTAGGTAATTCACACCTCACGGGCATAGCCCTATTCAAGGAGGGGAACTTCTCTAGGTAATTCACAATCACGGGCATAGCCCTATTCAAGGAGGGGAACTTTTCTAAGTAATTCACACCTCACGGGCATAGCCCTATTCAAGGAGGGGAACTTCTCTAGGTAATTCACACCTCACGGGCATAGCCCTATTCAAGGAGGGGAACTTCTCTAGGTAATTCACACCTCACGGGCATAGCCCTATTCAAGGAGGGGAACTTCTCTAGGTAATTCACACCTCACGGGCATAGCCCTATTCAAGGAGGGGAACTTTTTTAGGTAATTCAGACCTCACGGGCATAGCCCTATTCAAGGAGGAGAACTTCTCTAGGTAATTCCCACCTCAAGGGCATAGCCCTATTCAAGGAGTGGAACTTCTCTTGGTAATTCACACCTCACGGTTATAGCCCTATTCCAAAGGGAACATTCTTTTAATTCACACCTCACGGCATAGCCCTATTCACAAGGAAGAGAACTTCTCTAGGTAATTCACACCTCACGTGATAACCCTATTCAAGGAGGGGAACTCTCTAGGTAATTCACACCTCACGGGCAGGCCCTATTCAAGGAGGCGAACTTCTCTAGGTAATTCCCACCTCACGGGCATAGCCCTATTCAAGGAGGGGAACTTCTCTAGGTAATTCACACCTCACGGGCATAGCCCTATTCAAGAGAGAGAACTTTTCAAGGTAAATTCACACCTTGCGAACATAGCCCTATTCAAGAGGGGAACCTATATAATTCACACCTCACGGGTATAGCCCTATTCAAGGAGGGAACTTCTTTAGGTATTCACACCCACGGCATTAGCCCTATTCAAGGTGGGAAACTTCTCTAGGTAATTACACCTCACGGGATAGCCCTATTTCAAGGAGGGGAACTTTCTTAGTAATTCACACCTCACGGGCACAGCCCCTATCAGGAGGGAACTTCTCTAGGTAATTCACACCTCACGGGCATAGCCTATTCAAGAGTGGAACTTCTCTAGGTAATTCACACCTCGGGGGCATAATTCAAGGAGGGGAACTCTCTAGGTAATTCAACCTCACGGGCATAGCCACTATTCAAGGGAAGAAACTTCTTAGTAATTCACACTCACGGTGCCAAGCCTATTCAAGAGGGAACTTCTCGTAGTAATTCACACCTACGGGCATAGCCCTATTCAAGGAGGGGAACTTCTCTAGGTAATTCACACCTCACGGGCATAGCCCTATTCAAGGAGGAGAAGTTCTCTAGGTAATTCGACACCTCCACGGCATAGCCCTATTCAAGGAGAGTAACTTTTCTAGGTAATTCACACCTCACGGCCATAGCCCTATTCAAAGGAGGGGAACTTCCTTAGGTAATTCACACCTCACGGGCATAGCCTATTCAAGGAGGGAACTTCTCTTAGTAATTCACACCTCACGGCATACCCTATTCAAGAATGGGAACTTCTCTAGTAATTCACACCTCACGGCATAGCCTATTCAAGGAGGGGAACTTCTCTAGGTAATTCACCACTCACGGGTCACGGGCATACCCTATTCAAGGAGGGGAACTTCTTAGGTAATTCACACCTCACGGCATAGCCCTTTTCAAGGAATGTAACTTCTCTAGGTAATTCACACCTACGCGCATAGCCCTATTCAAGGAGGGGAACTTCTCTAGGTATTCACACCCACGGGCATAGCCTATTCAAGGAGGGAACTTCTCTAGGTAATTCACACCTACCGGGATAGCCCATTCAAGGAGGGGAACTTTCTCCTAGGTAATTCACACCTCACGGCATAGCCTATTCAAGGAGAAAACTTCTCTCAGGTAATTCACACCTCACAGGCATACCCTATTCGATGGATTGGAACTTCTCAGGTATTCACACCTCACGGGGCATTACGCCTTATTCAAGGGGGGAACTTCTCTTAAGGGAATTCACACCTCACGGGCATAGCCCCTATTCAAGGAGGGAACTTCTCTAGGTAATTCACACCTCACGGGCATAGCCCTATTCAAGGAGGGGAACTTCTCTAGGTAATTCACACCTCATGGGCATAGCCCTATTCAAGGAAGGGAACTTCTCTAGGTAATTCACACCTCACGGGCATAGCCCTATTCAAGGAGGGGAACTTCTCTAGGTAATTCACACCTCACGGCATAGCCCTATTCAAGGAGGGAACTTCTCTAGGTAATTCACACCTCACGGGCATAGCCCTATTCAAGGAGGGGACTTCTCTATAGTTAATTCACACCTCACGGCATAGCCCTATTCAAGGAGGGGAACTTCTTTAGGTAATTCACACCTCACGGGCATAGCCCTATTCAAGGATGGGAACTTCTCTAGGTAATTCACACCTCACGGGCATAGCCCTATTCAATGAGGGGAACTTCTCTAGGTAATTCACACTTCACGGGCACAGCCCTATTCAAGGAGGAGAACTTCTCTAGGTAATTCACACCTCACGGGCAATATCCTATCAAGAAAGGGGAACTTCTCTAGTAATGCACACTCACGAGGCATAGCCTATGTCAGAAAGGGGAACTATTTAGGTAATTCACCACCTCACGGGCATAGCCTATTCAAGGAGGGGACTTCTCTAGTAATTCACACCTCACGGGCATAGCCCTATTAGATTAGGGGAACTTCCTAGGATTCACACCTCACGGGCCATAGCCCTATTCGCAGAACTAAAAGGGAAACTTCTCTAGGTAATTCACACCTCACGGGCATAGCCCTATTCAAGGAGGGAAACTTCTCTAGGTAATTCACACCTCACGGGCATAGCCCTATTCAAGGAGGGGAACTTCTCTAGGTAATTCACACCTCACGGGCATAGCCCTATTCAAGGAGGGGAACTTCTCTAGGTAACTCACACCTCACGGGCATAGCCCTATTCAAGGAGGGAAACTTCTCTAGGTAATTCACACCTCACGGGCATAGCAATATTCAAGTTGGGGAACTTCCCTAGGTTATTCACACCTCACGGGCATAGCCCTATTCAAAGAGGGGAACTTCTCTAGGTAATTCTAACCTCACGGGCATAGCCCTATTCAAGAAGGGTAACTTCTCTAGGTAATTCACACCTCACGGGCATAGCCCTATTCAAGGAGGAGGGAACTTTTGCTATAATTCACACCTCTCAGGCATAGCCCTATTCAATAAGGGTGAACTTCTCATAGTATTTCCAGCTTCACAGGCAGAGCCGCTTATTCAAGGAGGGGAACTTCTCTAGGTAATTCACCACCTCACGGGCACAGCCCTTATCAAGGAGGTGTACTTTCTCTAGGTAATTCACACCTCACCGGCATAGCCCTATTCAAGGGAGGGGAAACTTGTCTAGGTAATTCCACTCAAGGGCATAGCCCTAGATTCAAGGAGGGAACTTCTCTTAGGTAATTCACACCTCACGGCCATAGCCTTATCAAGGAGCGGGAACTTCTCTAGATAATTCACACCTCACGGCATAGCCTATTGTCAAGGAGAGAAACTTCTCGAGGTAATTTTATACTCGGCGGGATTAGCCCTATATCAAAGAGGGAACTTCTTGTAGGTATTCATACCTCACGGGCATTAGCCCTATTCAAGGAGTGGGACTTCTTCTAGGTAATTCACACCTCACGGACATAGCCCTATTCAAGGATGGGAAACTTTCTCCTAGTAATTCACATCTCACACGGCATAGCCCTATCAAGAGAGGGGAAATTCTCTGTAATTCACACCTCCACGGGCATAGCCCTATCTCAAGGAGGGAACTTCTCTAGGTATTACACACACCTCATGGGCATAGGCCTATTCAAGGAGGGGAATTCTCTAGGTAATTACACCTCACGGGCTAGCCCTATTCAAGGAGGGAACCTTCTCTAGGTAATTAAACCTCACGGGCATAGCCCATTCAAGGAGGGGAATTTCTCTAGGGAATTCACACCTCACGGGAATAGCCTATTCAAGGAGGGAGACTTCTCTAGGTAATTCACTCCTCACGCGGCATAGCCCTATTCAAGGAGGGGAACTCTCTAGGTAATTCACACCTCACGGGCATTAGCTATTCAAGGAGGGGAGCTTCTCTAATTAATTCACACCTACGGGCATAGCCCTATGTCAAGGAGGGGAACTTCTCTAGGTAATTCACCCCTAACGGGCATAGCCGTATTCAAGGAGGGGAACTTCTCTAGTAATTCACACCTCACGGCATAGCCCTATTCAGGGAAGGGAACTTCTCTAGGTAATTCACTCCTCAGGGCATAAGCCCTATTCAAGGAGAGGGACTTCTCTAGGTAATTTACACCTCAACGGGCATAGCCCTATTCAAGGAGGCGAGCTTCTCTAGGTAATTCACACCCACGGGCAAAGCCCTATTCAAGGAGGGGAGATTCTCTAGGTAATTCACAACCTCACGGGAATAGCCCTATTCAAGGAGGGAACTTCTCCTAGGTAATTCACACCTCACGGGCATAGCCCTTTTCAAGGGGGGGGCAGAAAACTTCTCTAGGTAATTCCACCTCACGGGCATAGCCCTATGTCAAGGAGGTGAACTTCTCTATATAACTCAGCCACCTCGACGGGCATAGCCCTAATTTCAAGGAGGAATTTTTAGGTAATTCACAAACCTCCACGGCATAAGCCCCATTGCAAGGAGTGGGAACGTCTTTAGGTAATTCAACCTCACGGGCATAGGCCCTATTCAGGAGAGGAACTGTCTCTAAGGGTAATTTCACACTTCAGGGCATAGCCCTATTAGAGGAGGAGAACTTCTCTAGGTAATTCCCATCACGGGACACTAGCCTATTCAAGGAGGGGAACTTCTCTAGGTAATTCACACCTCACGGGCATAGCCCTATTCAAGGAGGGGAACTTCTCTAGGTAATTCACACCCTCACGGGCATAGCCCAATATTAGAGGAGGGAAAATTCTCGTTAGGTAATTCACCACATCACGGGCATGCCTATTTAGGAGGAGGGGAACTTCTCTAGGTAATTAACGCCTCACGGGCATAGCCCTATTCAAGGAGGGGAACTTCTCTAGGTAATTCACACTCACGGGATTAGCCCTATTCAAAAGGGGAACTTCTCTAGGGATGTCACACCTCACGGACATAGCCCAATTTTAGGGAAGGGAACTTCTCTAGGTAATTCACCACCTCACGGGCATAGCCCGTTTCAAGGAGGGGAACTCTCTCTAGAGTAATTACACCACCTCACGGCATAGCCCTTTTAAGGAGGGGAACTTACTCTAGGTAAATATATTCACACACTCAGGGCATAGCCACTATTCAAGGAGGAGAAACTTCTCTAAGTAAATTCAACCTCAATGGCATAGCGCTATTCAAGGAGGAGGAACTTCTCTAGTAATTCAAAACTCACGGGCATAGCCACATATCAAGGAAGGGGAAACTATCTCTAAAGTAATTTTCACACCTCACGACGACCTAGACTCTATTCACAGAGGGGAAACTTCCTAAGGATACATATCACCACACCCTTAACAGGGCAGACCCTAATTCAAGAGAGAACCTTCTTCTAGGTCAATTCACACCTCACGGGACATAAGGCCCATTCAAAGGACGGGGACACTTCTCTAAGGTAATTACACAAACTCACGGAACAATAGCCCATATTTAAGGAGGGGAACTTACTTCTAGGTAATTTTTACACCTCGGGCATAAGCCCTATTCAAGGAGGGAACATTCTCTAGGTAATTATCACAATCCGTTCACGCAGCATTAGCCCTATTCAAAGGAGGGAAACTTCTCTAGGATAATTTACACCTCACGGGCATAGCGCCCTATTTACGAGGGAACTATCTCTTAGGTAATTTCACACCTCCACGGGCATGCCCCTATTCAAGGAGGGGAACTTCTCATGGTAATTCACACTCACGGGCAAGGCCCTATTCAAGGAGGGAACTTCATTTACGAGTTAATTTCACACCTTCACGAGGCATAAGCCGCTAATTCAACAGGGAGGGGAAATATTCTATGTAATCACCCTCACGGGATAGCCCAATATTCAAGGAGGGAACTTCTCATAGGATAATTTCATCACTCACGGGCATAGCTATTACAAGCGAGGGAACTTCCTAGGATAAATTTACCCCACGAGGCATAGCCCTAATTCAAGCGAGGGAGAGCTTTCTCATAAGGTAATTTTCACAGCCTTCAACGGGCATAGCCCTAATTCAAGGAGGGGAACTTCTCTAGGATTAACATTCAACAACTCACCGAAGAATAGCCCCCTATTCAATCAAGTTAACTTTCCTAGCTAATTCACACCTCAACGGAGAATTAGCCCTAATTCAGGAAGAGGAAACTATCTCTTACGAGTAATTCACTACTCACAGGGCAATAGCCCTATTCCAAGAAGAGGAAAACTTCTTCTAGGTAATTACAACCCTTCAACGGATTAGCCCCTATTTAAGGAGCGGGAGCTTCTCTAGGTAATTCACCCTCACGGAGCAGCAATAGCCCATATTCAAGAAGGGGAAACTATCTCTACGGTATTTCACACCTCACGGTAATAGCCCTAGTCTCAAGGGAGGGAATTATTTTAGGTAATTGCCAACTCCAACGGGGCATAGCCCTTTCAAGGAAGGGAAACTTCTCAATATAATAATTACACACCTACGGGGGCTAGCCCTATTCCAAGGAGGTGAACTTACTCATATAGTAATATCACACCTCAGGGGCATAGCTATTCAGAGGGGGAACATTTCTTTAGGTACATTCACACCTTCACGGGCAATAGCCACTATTCAAGGAGGGGACTTCTTTAGGTAATTCACACACCTCACGGGCATAGCGCTATTCAAGGAGAGGAACTATCTCTAGGTAATTCACAGCCATTCACGAGCCAGCCACTCAATTAGAGGAGGGAGAAAACTTCTCTAGGTAATTACACACCCCACGAGGCATAAAGCCACATAATTCGAGGAGGAGAGAAATTCTCTAAGGTAATTCATATAACGAGAGCATAGCCCTATTCAAGGACGGGACATTCATCTAACGGTAATATCACACACCTCACGGGAACTAGCACCTATTAGAGGAGGAGGAAGATTCTCTAGGTAATTCAACACCTCACGGGCATAGCCCAATATTTAGAGGAGGGGAACTTCTCTAGGTCATATACGGCCTCACCGGGCAGTAGCCCTAATTCGAAGGACAAAAAGGAGAAACTTTCATCATGGGTAATTCACA
>JABUQX010044354.1:12500-14783 GCA_015478945.1 Trachelipus rathkii | reverse complement strand
GGTAGGACGTTTCGTGAAACGTTACTGTATCACTTTATTCGCTTTGCATTAATGAACTGAACAGTAAGTTCTATTATAGATATATATATATATATATATATATATATATATATATATATATAATATATATAATTATATATATATAATATATATATTATATATATATATAATATATAATATAGTATATATATATACAGGGCGTGGGGCAGGGGAGCAGGGGGGGGGGCAGCTGCCCCCCCTAGAAGTGTTTACTCTCTACTCAAAAGCAACACTACTCTTTCTTGCGATGCAGAGATAATTATTATATTAGGAGATTCCTTGGTACGTACGTTTTACCTTAAATATTATAATAAAATTTTGTGTATTTACTTCTTAAAAGTAGGAATTTTGTAACACATGATCTTACTTGTCCATATGAGGTTAGTTTCATTTTTAAAAAACTATTTTTCATTACAACATAGAAATTAGTGGTTTTCAACATAGTTTGCTATACTTTTAATTTTTCTGTTAACATCTTTGAATGTTAGTAAAATTATTAGCCTATGACCATATGTGGCAGAGATTTATAGTAGTAGAACCATATATATATATATATTATATATATATATATATATATATATATATATATATATTATATATATATATATATATATATAATATATATATATATATATATATATATATATATATAATATATATATATAATATATTATATATATATATATATATATATATATATATATATATATAAGATATATTATTATATATATATATATATATATATTATATATAATAATATATTTTATATTTTAATTTATATAATATTATATATAAATGAATAAATATATATGATGTTATATATATATATTATATATTATATATATATAATAATATATATATTATTATAATATATATAATATATTATATATATATATATATATATTATTATTTGCCGAAAATTTGAAAAGAGACTCAGGATAAAAATGTAAATGGTAGCAGCCGAAAACGAAGAGTACCAAAAGTCAACTAAGACTATACAAGAGCATATCCTCTACTTCGCAGATGAAGAACCCAACCAGGCCCAGCAACCTCGACAGTCAAGATATGGGTCCAATTTCGGAAGCTAGCGTTTCAGCAGATTGCAGTCACGAATGACATTAGTAGATAACGTTGGAATTCATCGAGATTTCGACTGAGAAAAAGAAAGTTACTGAAAGAGTGTGATTCCACCTAAGACCTATAATTTTTGGAAGATGCTACCACTTAAAGAGGAAATTCAATATGAATGGTTGGAGACATATTCACCTTAGCTGACATACTCCATTTTTGCAAAGTTTGTATTTTATCCACCAAATAAAAAAATAAAGTTAGGTCAGAGGGTCTTGGCTCTTTAATAACAAGACCTTTCACTAAATATAAAGATGTTCTTGCGGTTTGTAAGGGACATACAAACACAGAGTTGCATAAAAACTGCTGGTTGAAGCTGCAAGATTGTTCCTTATAGGGACGTGCCGATAGAACATTCAAATTAACCAGCATTCTAAGAAAACCATAGAAGAAAATAAAAAAACATTATCCTCAATATTCATGTGTGACATTTTCTGATACGCACGATTTTACCGGCTTCGGGGTTATGGCATCATGATGAGGGGGAATGTTGCAATATTTGTGCCGCTTGAATAGATGCCGGAGGATCAGTCATGGAAAATTCATTTGAAAAGGGGAAGAAAAATGTCACATACCAATCAGTTCAGATTCAGAATGAGATCATTTCTCTATGTGGTACTACTATAAAGGAAAGCATCGTTAATAAGGTAGCAGATGAAACCGCTGATATTTCTGGAAAGGAACAATTATCCATAGGGTTGCGCTATTTCGACAAAGAGTCCGATGAAGTCAAAGAGGATTTATGGCTTTGTAGAACTAAAAGCGCTTGACGCAAAAACCATTGCGAAAGCCATTGACGATTTTGTCACGACCGAAGAACTGGATCCCGAGAAATGCGTGGGCTTGGGTTTCGATGGCTGTTCTACGATGTTTGGCAAAGAAGGAGGTGTTCAAGCAATATTGCGGAAAAAGTATAAAAAAGCATTGTTCTTTCATTGCTCTTCACACAAACAAAATCTAGTAGTAAATGATTTGAACACAATACCAGAAATCCGCAATACTGTGGGAACTATAAAGGACATTATTACGTTTTTTCGCGAGTCGGTCTTGAGAAGAAAATTAATGCCAAACATCCCAAGCCTATGCCAGACCAGATGGTCTGAACAGCACAAGTGC
>JABUQX010044354.1:0-7500 GCA_015478945.1 Trachelipus rathkii | reverse complement strand
CTTCCTACCATGCTATTTTCTCGGACACCCCAAAACCACCTGTTACACCATCCCTTTCATAGTAGATTATATATATATATATATATATATATTATATATAATATATATTATATATATATATATATATATATATATATATTATATATATATATATATATATACTATATAATATATAAATTTATATATATTATATATATATATATATATATATATATATATTATAATATATATATATTATAGAATATAATTATTATATATATATTATATTATATAATTTTATTTTGTAAAATGGGAAAACTAATATAAATTTAACTTTTAAATTGTGAAAATATAATAATAATAATAATCATAATAATAATAAAAAAATAATAATTAATAATAAAAATAATAATAATAATAATAATAATAATAATAATAATAATAATAATAATAATAATAATAAAATAATAATAATAATAATAAAATAATATAATAATAATAATATATATAATAATAATAATAATATTAATATAATAATATTAATAATAATAATAATAATAATAATAATAATAATAATAATAATAATAATAATAATAATAATAATAATAATAATAATAATAATAATAAAAATTATCAATTCATTATTAATTTGACCGGGAAGACACGGCGTCAATGCTCTCAAAGTTCCTTCTTTGAGTTTGTTTCTTTGCCTTATCTTATTTCAGCTTTATTTTCAAAGCGTTTCCAATTTTTTGTTGTTAAGGCTACTTGTTCCTTCCTTAATGTGACCAGATTTCTTGCAGATAAAATCGGGACACACACACACACATATATATATATATAATATATAATATATATATATATATATTAAATATTATATATAGTATATATATATATATACTATATATATATATATATATATATATATTAATTATATACTATATATATATATATATATATATATATATTATATATATATATATATATATATATATATATATATTATATATATATATATATAATGATATATATATAGATATTAGGCTGAAATATATAAATTTATATATATATATATATATATATATATATATATATATATATATATATATATATATATATATATATATATATATATATATATATATATATATATATATATATATATATATATATATATATTAATTTACCTTCAGTTACAATATTTTTCGCTGGATGAAATTTTCTTCAGCAGTTCTGGAGACGATTTAATTAAATTGTAGAACTCCATACATGTCTGATCAAAATTTATTTTGGTAGTAAGAATTCCCTTCAGAGTTTGAGGTTTGAGTTTGTTTTTTTCAGAAGTCCAGATCTTATTTACATGAGAAAACGCACGTTCTGTGGAGGCATTTGTTCCAGGAAGACAAATGATATTGTGAACAATTGCCGACAAATGTTTATTAGAAATATTACGATTCTTAAGGAAAGTAAATACTTCCACCTACCGTTTGTCTGTTACTAGATTCCAAGCATTCCATTCGTCTACTTTCTCGCCTATATATTTGGGCGAACACGTAAATCTCAAACAAATCTGAGTCATTCTTGCGGTCAAAAAAACCCTTTTTTCTGACCCAAAATCCGTTGTTTCAATTTGTGACCAACTTGGGGTTTTCCTTAGCGAAATCCAATCCATAAATTCAAAATCTGAAAATGTAACTGACCACTGATCCAAGTACTTCAAGCAAGTAACATAAAAATCCACAGCTATTTTCTTTACGGTCTTTACCTCAGAAGAATTTACTCCCTCTTCTTCAAGCTTGCTAAGTAGCCCTCGAACCGAATGTGGTAAAAAAAACATGGTCTTTTCTCGACTGTAATGTTTCTTTCATATTGGATATTCTAGCAATACTTCTACAGCTGAAATATTGGTCTCCTTCAATCTTCGTAAACAACTTTGTGAAAAGGAAGCTTGCCTGGTAATTGAAATTAATGAAAGCCATATTTCGCAGAAGGGGTTTTTCAAAAAAACATTTCCAAAACCTCTGGACATTTTGTGCTGACTGTCTCAAAGTTTAGTTTTCAGTCCAGGAAAAGAGTTTCAACAACTCTTTCTATACAGGCCATTAAAGCAGCCATTTTGTTTTCTGTATCAAAGAAGCTGTTTATTACTCAATTCTCGACAAAAATAGGCAAAATTCCTTAAGCTCTACTCGAACTGGTATTTAAATGTAAAAATAAGAATAGTATTTTTACATATTACCGCTTCACATTTCAACAGGAAGGACCAATTCGCTACCACATTTGCACTGCGTTATGCAGAATATGAGCGAAACATCCTATTCCAATTAACTCTCTGCCCATGAAGGTATTCAGCTATCTAAAAATGTTATTTACTCCTTTTCTTGCATGGCCCACAAAATTACAATTTGTGTTATCACCACAAAAACCAACTACTTTTTTGTGTAAATCATAATTTTTAATTAAATCTATTAAATAATTTACGACTATGTCAGAGGTCTATGAAAGGAGAGATTGAAGGTCAAGGAGCTTTACCTGAACTCCTACTGGAACTGGAAGAAACGAACCATAACGGGAAACAGTTTAATGTATCTATGGTTGCTCACATTGGTTAAAAGTGTTACACAGTGGGCATCTTTTATTTGTTGTCGTAGTTCTGCCTCAGCATATGGAGCAAAAACATTTAAAACAATTGTTTCGCACTTTGTTCTAGCACAAGAAAATTTTGGCTCAAAGCATCTCTTAAAAATCTTACTAGCGCAATCTGCAGATCTAAAACTTTGATTTTCTCTCACAGTATGGTACGCCCACAAACCTTTTGCAGCACTAACTTCTGTATCCTTCGAGGTAGGTGTCATTCTTTTGAAGTATTTTGTTACTTCCTTGCTCGAGATGCAGAGATATCAGCTGCCTTGTGCCTTTTGGTGTTGAGATGCTTGATGATATCACTACCTCCACCGTGGGCTATACTGAAATCGCTTTTACACTTTTCACACCTTACATCACTTTCTGAGGTCGTTTTGCGAATAAAAGAATACATAGATTTCAGGCTTTCATTAAAAACACACTTCCTTTTTGTAGTAGACATGGTTATTACATTATTTGAAGCACTACACCTTAATCCTTGTTAGCTTGAACAACTTCGATAGTTGAATAATTGATATCACTTCATCATTGGACATTGGTGAGTGAAATTCACTGAAACACAGGGACGTTTTAAAACGAAATTTATCAATCGTAATTCGTACATTTATAATAAAAGTTCTTTAATCGTCCCATCATATATAATATGGCTATATTCAGTATATTGTCAAAGTCATATTGGTTCGGAACGAAATAATTCGTAACATAGCCGAAAGTATTTGGAACATTTCTAAAAGAATTAAAATTAAACATTCATCAGTTTATATATATATATATATATATATATATTCATTATTGTTATTTATATTATATATATATATATATTATAATAGTAATATATATATATATATAAATATATTCATTATTATTGTTTATTTTTTAATTTTATAATTATTATTTTAATTATTATAATTATTTGGAAGCCGCGGACTTGCTTTTCTCTGGAAAAAGCGGGACTTCTCAGAAAAAAACGGGACATTTTTTTCTAGTTTTTAAAGAAGCGGACAGGGTCGAAAAAAAAGCGGACTGTCCGCCTAAAAGCGGGACTTAAGGCTACTTGTTCCTTCCCTGTTAATAGTGGTGGTGTTCAAGGTTCTGTCTTATATCCTACTTTTCATGAACGATCTTAGATGTTTATCTAGCACTATTCATTCATATGTCTATGACTCGACTCTCCAATCTATAACTCATTTCAGTTCTGCTTACGTTTTTCACCAAAAGTTGCCTCTCGTCTTAATCTTTGTTATTCTTTTCTGCTGATTTGGGCGGAACTTAAGAGTGGTCGTCTCAACCTTGTGAAATATAACTTTAAAAAATCAACTCCTACAAATTTCCTTCTCAAAAACACCTTCTAACTATTCTATTTTATTGATGGTTCTCCCGTTTCCCCTTTTGACCATAAAAACATTTTGACTTGAAACAAACACATAAGAAAAATCTCTTAAATCTCATATCACAACTGTTGCTAGGGCGGCTTCAATGAAACTGGTAATTCTGTTTAAACTACGAGAGTTTTTCCCTCTTCTCCTATACTCCATGTAAGGGTCTCATCGGCTCTTGTATGGAGTCTTGTTCTCATATCTGGGGGTGCTCAGGTTTCACCCGTCTTTTAGATTGGGTCGAGTCAAAGGGTAAAAAGCTCATAAACTTTCGTCTTCTCCAGTTAATTTGATTCGTTATCTTTGGCACAAGATGTAGGTTTTTTGTCTCTTTCTATAGATACTACAGCGGTAAGTGCTATAGAGAGCTGACCACTTGTTTGCCACTACCTTTACGATGCCCATGTTGCACAAGTGATGCAGTCTGCACGTAAATTTTGTGGACACTGGCAACTCCAGCCTTGTCCACAGTGGGGTTCCTTCTTTCCATCCACCTTTGTTCTGTGTAATCCACTTCCATCTTCTGTATTTCCTACAGAATGTAATCTCAAGTTTAAAGTGTGCGTCTGCTTTGAACCTGCGATATTTGCGTTAGGTAACGATTGGACGTTTTTTTTTCCTCGATTAAGGGCACTGCCCGTGAGCTGTCGTAATTACTGCAAAAAATATTTACTTTACTTATGTTTCCTCCTTCAATTCTCTTTCATTTTTTACAATACACTTTACATCGACTTTTGGAGAAATTTTGGTCCTCAAACGTCGGTTAAGAATGAAAAATTAATATAATGAAAAATTAAATTTAAAAATCAATAAATAAAAATAAAAAATAATAAAAAAAGTCCCTAAAATTAAAAAAAATAAATAAACAATTAAAAAAAAAATACATTACAAACTATTGAAAAAAAAAAAAAAATAAAAAAAAATAAAAATAGTGAAAACAATATTTGTTTAATTTAAATTCATAAAATTTTAAATAGTTTTAGATTACAGATACAAAGCATTACTAATAAGACTTGGATTAAAATATCAATTTGCAAAAGCAATTATTCTTTGGGAACATAATTAGCTTATTCAGTATCATATATATATATATATATATATATATATATATATATATATATATATATATATATATATATATATATATAATATAATATATATAATAATATTATATATATATATATATATATATATATATATATAAACTTCTTTAGAGTTTTCTTTCTAGAGTCAGATTCAACATGATATACGCTATACTTTAGCAAATTTTTTTTCCATTTCGGAACATAGACCTCTTCCTGATATCTCTAATATTGAGATTTGACGGTCTTAGTCTTACGTTGGCCAGGTTGCTCCATCCGCTGTTCGTAACAATTTGTCCTTGGCACTTAATGTCTCCTTTGTTCATCTATAGTTATTTCTTCAATCTATATGACTTACCCATCTCCATTTATGCTGCTTGACTCTATTAAATGTTAGTTTTGCTTGCCAGTTTACCCAATAGTTTCTTTTTTCTCTGCATACGTGTTATTCAAAGCATTTATTTTTTTCATATTCTTCTTTGAAAATTATATTGTTTCCGGTTTTACGATCCAGGACTCACATTTATAAAAATATAATAATTTTCCAAGGTAAGTGTATTCATTGACTTTATCTAGAATGGAGTTCCTGACCATTATTTGCCGAGGGAGCTACACTTACTGAATATTACTTTGAACTTTTTTAAGCTCATCTTTAATCATACTGTTCTGCTAGCTTTGTTTAGTTCTACTACCATTCTTTGTAATTCACAAGGATATCATCTGATAATCTTAAATGTTTTTAGGAATGTTCTATTGTTTTATACACACACATCTTCCCAATTTATAGAGTCTCCTGAATATTCTCTCTAATACTATGTAAACAATTTAGCTGTAATTTAAATGTTGATGCAGAATTTTCATATACGTATTCTTCACAAATCTCATTCTATATAAAGTATTTATAACAGAGTTAGTGATCACTTAGCTAAATGCTTTTTCAAAATCTACAATAGTCATTCATATATGTTATTCATATTCATTACCTCTTTCTATCAAATGAAGGACTACTTGGAAAAGATCAGCTATGTCTTAACCACTTCTAAATTCTGTTTATTGATGTTACTGATTAAATATGATTGCGCAGTAATTGTTAGTTTTTATTTTTGTAAGTAGTTTGTACAAGACTGGAAGTAAACTAATGGTCTGTATTCTTTTAGCTCATCTTTATCTCTTTTTATACATAAGAATGGAGTTGGTGTTTGAATATTGGTCAATAATTTCATGTTAATAAATCTTTTTATCATATATCATATAGCAATTTCAACATTGCCATCTTTTATGTTTACTGATATTCCATCTTCAAGTAGACTTTTTTATTTTTCATGTGTTTTATGGGATGTATTTTGAGAGACGTGAAATTTATCGTAATTTATATTTATTAGTTTTTATTTATCAATATTCCCATAGAACTCTCCATAATATTCTTCTCTCCTTTTGATTAATTCTCTATTTGTAAATTCGTTCCCATTTTTGTATTTTATTGCTGTTAGCTGTTGATTCCCCAGTGATATCTTTTGAATTGCTTTTTTGAATGATTTATTATTTTCAATTGCGTGATTGATGAGTTGCTCGTTAAATGATCTCGTTTCTTCTCCAAGGAAATTTTTATAACTTTGTTCTGTCAATTTTCTTCTTTTATCTTTAAGGTTTATATATCAGTCTACTTTCCTTCTCTTTAATTTATCAGACTTTTTGTCTTCGAATGTTTTTTATTTACTTAAGTTTAGTATTTCAGTTGCATAACGCTGAATATTGTCTATTATAACCAGTGGAGAAATGCCAAAATTTTAGCAAACGATTCTCTGCTTTGTCATAAATGTTAGCTGCTGGTTCGTGATGTTATTTAATTGTTATATTCAAGGCTGGTAAACAGGTTATTTTTTCTTATAGCTCCATCATTTAAAATATACTGGTCCGGCTATGGCTCCAATTCCACCTTTGTATAATTGCCATGCTTCGACTACATTTTAAAATTATACTTTGAACTCTTTAGTATTCAAAGAAAATTTTTTTTTAGCTCTAATCCGGCTTTGGCTCAACCAAAAAAGTTTTATTTGCTCCGATTCCGACTTGGGTTCCGCAATGCTGGTAATATTCGTCTAATTCTTTCGCTTAAATGTTTTGTAAACTTGAAGCTTATTTGTTGTACCAGTAGTGAGCTGCCAAAATTTTAACAACCGATTCTCATAAGTTAACTGCCGGTTCGTTTTCATGTTTAATCTAATAAATAAACAGAGTTAATTACCGGTTCTCTTCCCTAAAAAAATAAATACCGGTTTACACGAACCGGTGAGAACCGGCTCCATCTCACCACCGATTGTACCAAATCTAAATTCTTTAGAATTTGTTCTGATGGCTGTTAAAATCAAAGGATGGTCTCTCTCTTCTCTCTCTCTCCTCTCTCTCTCTCTCTCCTCTTC
>JABUQX010044353.1:0-18993 GCA_015478945.1 Trachelipus rathkii | reverse complement strand
AAGAACTTATACGCTTCACCCTGCCAGCAATGGGGTTTGTGAGCGATTACAATAATATAATGAAAGCTGAAATATTCAAATGATATATAATATCTATAATAATGGTTGGGATGAGGAACTTTCTTCTTCTGTTCTTATTTACAACAACACCACAGCACATAGTGCTCTCAGTATTTCACCTTCCGACTTTCTTTTGCAGAAGGCTCATTCTCCAACACACAGTTTTCCCCAATATTGGAGGAAGGCTAGTTAGATTCATCGATTTCGTGTCGGGCAGGATGTAGTGGTGGTGTGGTGGTTAGGAGAAGATAATTTCACACCGGTCATAGCACTATTCAGAAGGTTGCAAAGAAGCTGATGGGTGCCCAAATATCATTACAGCAGTTAATGATAACAGGGTTACTTACCTTGTTGTTAGACGTTCTAGTGACCAACAAAATCGGTTACAGAAAATCCATTTCTCCCACCTACGAGAATGGATAGATATTCCTACATATCTTCGCAAATATTTATCTCGCAACCCTGAGGTGCATGAGAAATACTTTACTGACGAAGATGAAGAAGACGAAAAATTGGATGAAGAGGCAGAAGACTCTGATGTTGGTTCAGTAGCTAACAGTTCTTCAATATCCGATAATGATGTTGAAGAAGATCCGTTTCAACCCATCGAAGACGATGACGAAAACGATTTTGAGGGATTTCTTCCAACAAATCCCATCCCAATGGTTCTAATCACAAGGTTGCCTAACTTATGGGACCAAATAGAACAACTGAACATTGATACTGCGGAATCAACAATGTCTCCTGTGAGAACTCCAGTCCTTTCACCTGCAGTGATTCAGCCTTTTCGTTCTCTGCCCAAGGTTACTTTTGTGCTTCCTCCTAGTGATATAACAGATTCCTCACGAACCATTCCGGTTCCACCTTTATCCTTACAGCAGAATATCTCTGCTATTTCCCCAATTCTTTACAGTCCTAGTGTGTATAGCCCATCTATGGATTATCATGATTTTTATACTCATGAATATCCTTCAACACTTCACAATTCCAGGTTTCTTCGGGCTTACTAGTAGTCATCCTGTGTGTCATCAGTTTTCTTACTTCCAAGCTCCGGCCTATAACAATACAGTTGATTTACTCAGATGAATAGGGGAGCCGTCAATCTTCTCAAAGGATAAGACCAGTTCAAATCTCCTTGTCCTTCCAGAATTTCTCAGTTCTTCTCAAACAACTCAACAAGATACGCCTCCACCTTTTTCGCCTTTTCATTTCAGTACGTCCACTCAACATTCAGACTTCTCAGGTTTCCATTCTAACTCTCCATCTTATCTTCCTTCAGACTCCTATCAGTTACTCTACCCTTTCTCAAACAACCACAGCTCCACTGATCATGATAGTTGTTGAGGTATCTCGGTGATCCTGCTGCATCTCCAATTGATACAGTGATCTCGAGTTAATTAATATACGGAGAGAAGACTTAACCGAGGTTAACTTTTCCTCCTCTTTCCTTTCCACTCGTACGTATGGGACCAGTACCTATTTGCAAGTAATGGAAACTTCTGTGTATTGTCACTTAATACAAGAGGAGTAGTTTGTTATAGACCGGTTTGCAAAGTGAGTTTCATAAGTCGCTTCCAAAAAGTTATCAATTCTAAACAGTTCATTCTTCTTTTTTTCATAGGAATATTGCCGATATTCGCTGAGCTGAAAACTGTTCTTGTGTTATTTCGCTCTTTTGTCGTCATTTTCCCTTGTCCTTTTTTATCCGGGGTTTTTGCTTTTCACCTGAGTTCATGGTAAATTCTGGGAGGGGATTGGCATGGGGGGGTTGCAGGTATGGAATTTTGCGGGATGCCATGCGTGTGAAGTTTGAGGATGCCAAATGCACATGCGATGGCATGCGGCATTTGGATGCAATGCGAATTATCATCTCTTATTCATATTTACACTAGCTATCGACAAATTAGTTACACATAGCTCTCTCCAGTCCCTCAGGCGCTCACGGAATTACATTGCCTATATTCTATAGAAACTTGTTGTTGCGGTCATGTAAGTAATTTATATATTTATTTATCATATTTTTTAAATTTAAATTATAATATAACTGAAATTTAAAAAAATTGTATTTTCCCTGGTAGGCTAATTTTAAAGTAACATATTTTGCAATACACGCATATCCTGAGTTAAGATTTGCCTTCGTGGTATTCAACAGACAATTATGATAGCCAACCAACTAGCTATGTTTGTTTAATACTCAAATTTTCCAATTGGGATACAACAGCACCCTTATTATGCGGATATTATCAATTTGTAAAATATGTATATAATAAATTAATTCATCGATTATTAAGAATCTTACATGATAATATTCAGTATTAGTATATTACTTTATAATAAATTAATGGAATAATTACTTGACTCAGTCTGTCAAAATTATTTGCAGTATTCATTTAAATAATTTTCTTAAATTACCTGTACTTTAGTTCTACTGGATACACTTTTTTTAAGTATATTTGTAGAAAGGAACAAGAATAAAACTATTATTTATGTACCACTTATACGGATGCAAATAATAGAGCACAGTATTCTTCTCCTTGCTTGCAGTATGAAAACTCTCATAGCTGGCTGTGCCAGCAAATTGGAAATGCTCGCTCCACCATAAGAGAAAGCTGCTACGAGAAGAATCCAGCATTCATGTCAGGGTGGATTATAGTTCGGGTCGGACCATCCACGGCTGTCCTTCCCGTGTTTAAACCCTCATGAACACTGACGTAGACTTCATCCTTATATGGGCGATTACCCCCTTTGCTTGGCAGAAGAAACCATTACGTATGGTTACAAATCAAATCATTAACAGTATCAGAACTAATAGAAAGTCAAGGGTGTACCCAGTATAATGGATACAGTGAGATTTTCAACTATCCTACGGAACATGGAACAAACTAACCCAGCCGGAGTATCCTATTAGATTTTCAAAAAAGAAGCAGAGTAGCTTCAAACTCCGATGCTTTTAGATGGACTGTATGCAAAATGATTGTTCCTAGAAAAAACTGGAAATATGGAAATATAGTTGCCTCACTTCACTACAACTTATTCGACTCCACAGTTGGAGTACCCATCAACCTCGAGTCATCAGTCCGACTAATCGTCTGTTCAGTTTCAGTCAGTCGTCGTTTCTCTTCTGGCTTACGACGATCTTCAAGTCTTCACCGTTCTAACAATATATTGACAAAGAGGAACGCTTACTTCAGTCACATAGGGCGCGTTTTCCTCATTAACAGACAACAGTTTTCAGTTTTGTACATTTGTAAATATATATATATTGCTTTATCAATATATTTCGGTTTTCGGTTTTCAGTTCTTTGGTTTTCGGTTTGTGTGTGTGATAGGGATGTAATTATTTTTCTCAGATTCAGTTCTCAATCATCTTTTCGCCGCTTACATCTTACGGATTCTATAACAGTTTATGATTATAAGGAATTTAAGTGGGGTCGTAGTTTTGGTGCAGGGGGATGTTGGGGTTTGCTCATGCAGCAGCCAGCCTGAAATATATCTAAAGGCTGTAAGCCTCTACTATATTTCATTTATTTTATACAATTTATTATTATATTATTGATGCCCTTATTAATCATACCTGTTTTCTTTCCCAAAATTACTAATTCTCCACTTTTAGGCATTTGATAAACTGTAGTTAGTCAATTCGCAGCTATCTATTTATTTATATAATTGGACATATTGTGTGGTTCTTACATCCAACAATTTCCCACACTCATTATCATCGTGACGACTATTTCTCCTTTGTGGAAAAGGAAACTTATCTTGGAAAAGTAAGACTTATTAAATTATGTTGATCATCGATTACAGTTTTCTTATTTTCTAGATATGTATGCATGCTCCATCGTTTCTGTCGTGGTCTCACCTACTTTTTATTCTTATCAGATTCAGAGCAGAGTAATCAAGTACCACTCTTCAACTTTTTCAACCTTTGGAAATATGTTCTACTTAAATCTCAAGGGTAAGTGTAAAGCACGCCTTCAGTACTATTCCATTTAGTTCTCTCTCGCTATGGAGCACATTTAAGCCATGATATTCCTATCTTTGTAGTCTTGTATTTAGAGGCAGGTTTTTATTCACGGAGGCGCAATCACGCCGTTTTACGTGCCGGCTCTATGTCTTGTTCTTGGGGCCTGTTTTTCTTCACAGTTGTAGTCTCGTTTTCGATTCTAGCAGGTCTCTCTCTTCGTTGTATTGTTCTGACGCAGTTCTCAGAAAATCATCAGATAAAAATTCTCAAGGAACAATAAGTTGGTGTTCTGAGTTTTTCATCTCTCATATAACACACTTTAACCCTTCTTGTTTCTAGATATTTACTTAATACTACTCTGAATTCGAACACGCAACACAATCTCAAACGTCAACCCGATTTCTCGCTCTCTGTGTTACATCTTACACCACCGGTCGTTAATGGGTGCAAAATTTTAGCTAATCCTCTAAATAATATTTAATAAACGTTCATTTTTATGTTGAATATTTATTTCATTATCTTATTTATGAACTTGCCTCACACGAATATTATAATATTTATTAAGTGAGGGAAGTTTTTCGCTCGGAGTGGATACCACTTCACTCATCAGAGGATGGCAGTGTTTTTTTTGCAGAAGAACGATTGGAAAGTTCAGTGCAGTTTAGTACCAGGTTAGGAGAACTAGCCCTGCGATAACCGCGGTGGAGGTAGAGAGATTTTAACACTTTAGTTATTTATTATCAGACTAACCTCTTAGTCACCACTGGTAGCATTACTTACTGACCTAATTTTTTCTCTCTTTCTCTAATAGAATAATCCATTAATTCAGTTAAAGACAGTCCTTTTAGTCTTGACTCTTTCGACGCGTCTAGGTTTCGATCTCACTGCTAAATTTATTTGGGTTGGTTTCGGCGCTCTGTTAACATTATTATCCAAGTTGCTCCTTTTATAATTTGTGCTTCCCAAAATCAAACTGTACGAAGTTGTAGGTAAGACAGTAGAATAAGTGTTAAGAGAGAGAGTAGTATGTTTAGAAAGTATTGAGGAATTACAATTTTATGAATATCCGGGTGTTTGGAGACTTTAAGAGATGACAGCATGACGTGAATTCTGAAAATACTCATAGTTAAGATAGAACCTGCCTAAGAAATTCAAATAGATGATTGACGAAACACAAATAAATAATTAATGTTGTCAGTTCCTTCAAAAATAAAAACAATTGACTTGAGCTGTGTCGCTCATAGCCTGGAATAAATATTAAAAAGGATATATGCCTCATCAATAAAGATTTGGAGGAGAGATAAGGCCGCATGTAAAAAGTCAACCATATTTGACCTGCATTAGAAACCTTGCAACTCCATTACAATTAAAGAGAATAAGTTTTATTGTTAGAGAGGAGGTGGAGCCAATAGATGGTAGGACCTGTCGGGTTAATAGCCCCAGAAACACATACTAAACTATTCCCTACAACATTTAAACTAAACTATTGTACCCATTTCCCCATCGCTACTTTAAATCGCTATATGAATTCAATATTTCGAGATATTCATTTTGTTTTTGTTTTACTTTGAACTTATTACTCTCTCTCTCTCACAGAATAGAACAACACATTCATTTGCATTCAGATTATTTCAAATATTACATGATAACACCTTCGTATTTCTGTTCCTAAGCGCTTATTTATGCAATCATCTATAGACTTTTTAGGTTATCATATTTCTTCCCATGGTCTTAGTATAGCGGTTGGGTAAATGCCTGGGCACTTAAGAAGTTGGCAATGCCCTGGGCCATTTATTCCAATTTTTGGAGCATTTTAGAGTGGCATTTATACTGATTATATATATTATATATATATATATATACTATATATATTATATTATATATATAATATATATATATTTATATAATATAAGTTATATATATATATATATAAACGTGTTATATTATATATTTATATATATTATACATAAATGTATATTAATATGGGTATATAATATATAATATATATATATATATATATATATAATAAATATACTCGGTTATATTATAATATATATATTATAATATATAATTATATATATATATATATTATATATATCGGTATATTATTATATTATATAATATATATATTATATATATATATATATATATATAATATATATATTATACATATTAATTATATATTATATATATATATATATATATATATATATATATTACTATTATATATAGTATTATATATATATATAATATATATTATATATATATATATATATATTATATTATATTATATATATATTATATCTATAATATATAATTATATAAATTAAATAATGAGAGAAGAAGGAGGAATGCTAGAATCGATGAATAGCGATGGTGCTTTTGTAACTGATGAAATGGTGTAGGGGAGTGTGGAAGGAAACACTTCGAAAGTATAAATGGGCAGTTAAGAAGATGGGGATAGTAATATGGTGTGGAGGTAGAGGTGATGAAAATTAGGTATTGTGCGGTGAGGTCAAACTTAGATAAAGGAAAGAGAAAGTAATGGGTAGAGGAGAAAGTTGAAGAATGGTAATATCTGCAGGTATAGATAAAGTTACTGGTGAAATGATCAAGAACGGAAGGCGAGATGAGTGATATGATTGGATTGGAAGATTGGTTAGTAACAAAGCATTTATCGGTATATTATGAGGATTGGAGTAGAGAGAGTTAATCCCTATATTAAGGGTAGGGGGATAAGGGTAACTTTTGGAATTATATTGAATGTTGTAGGGGAAGATATATGGCTGGTATTCTTGGTTCTAAAGAGTGCGCTGAGTGTGACTGAAAGGGACTATTAGTGAAGATAAAGGTGCATTTATAAGTGTTAGAGGATGTGTGGATCAAATCTTACATTGAAACAAATGACTTGAGAAATGAGAGAGAGATTAGAAGACATAAAATATATCTAGGATTTATGCAACAGGCGATATGATATTATAGGAAAGCATCCTATGGCAGGTGTTAGGGAAATATATATGGTGTTGGTGGTATTTCTTCTGAATAGAATCAATAGTATATATGATGATGTAGTGAAACATTTGTAATAATAAATGGAGTCGGGAAGTAGATTGCACTTCATATTAAGCGGAGTAATGCAGGAGCATATGTATATGTCTCCTCTCGCTCTATTCATTTTGTATATGGATTGGGTTCATGAAGAAAAGAGGTGGAGGGGCAGGGGATGGTTGTTAGAATGATGTATATATAAGCTTAGTGGTATATGCGGGATAATTTGGTTTTGTTTTGTTGGCGAATCTTTTAAAAGTTTGAGAGGATTTGGTAGTAGATTTGGCAGAGGTGTGTTAAAGGAGGGTTTTTGAAAGTAAACGTAAGATAAGAGATGAAAGATATTTGACATGCAGGACAGTTCTCACGGTTTGAAGTTATATTAGATTTGGTGAGCAGCTGGAACCAAGTGTCAAAGTTTATTAATTAGGATATATGTTGGATTGAAAAAATTAATGGATGATGCAAGTGGGTAGTAAATGTTTGTGAAATGGCAGGTGGGTGCTGGTGCATTCAAATATTGGTGATGTAAAAGGAACTAAGTCTTGAGGTACACTAGGGTTTTAGATGAGGGGCTCTGCTCTCGCTGTTGTTAATGTATGTTGTGGAGACTTTGGTTCTGATATAAGAGGTATTAGATCTAAGTTATAATTGTGTTTAGATGTACATTTGGACTCTGCTCTCGCTGTTGAGAGAATTGAAAAATAGGAATGAATGTATTAAGAAAGTTGTTGTGGCGTGAAGGGGAGATAATGAGGAGAATAATGAAAGTACGTTGAGATTGGTTTGGTCATGAGGGAAAAGATGGATGATAGTTGGTTGGGTTAAGCGGATGTATATGGTGAGTGTGCTGGAAATCCTGGGAGACCTAAGGAAAAAGTGACTTGAGTCAGTAGGATCTGAATTGGAGGAGAGAAATGTAAGTTTAGGCAGAGGCAGAGAAGAAGGTGCATAAATTAGGAGTTGAATGGTGGAGGGTTTTGTTGAGGGGGTTGGTTGTGGTCCACTGGGGCAAGGGATGATCCCTACTTTGGACTTAGATAACTCATCAGCCTTAAAATATTATCTTGGGAATCAAGACGCTAAAGTTCTTAATATTATATTATATTTAGACTTTAGCATGCTTGTATAAGAGGTTCCCCACATAGACTGATTGAAGAGTTATGCTGCAAATGTGGTAATAGGTGGAGTGTTACATGGTTATATTAAAGAGTGGTTGTGGAATAGAAAACAGTGTGTAAAACTAAATGGCAATAAGTCATCAGGGGAAATAGTGAAGAGTGGTGTCCTCAGGGTTCAGTGCTGGGGCCACTATCAGTTTCCTCATATATATATATATATATTATATATATATATATAATATATATATATATATATAAATATTATATCTATATATATATATTTAATATATATGATATTATATATATTAATATATTAATATATATATATATATACTCTATATATATAAAGGATTTAGACCAAGGACCTTAAATGAGGTTTCTAAGTTTGCAGATATACCAAGAGTGGCTCCTCAGAGGAAGTAGTGAAGGATTGTATAAAAATCAAACTGCTTCTTTCATTAAATTCTTGAGGATAGAGAATGAATTTAATAGTAAAAAGCTGTAAGATATTCACTAGGTTCTCAAAAAGTTTTAACCTTGATGATTTGAATGCTGATTGGCTTGTGTCTGTGTAGACCATGAAAAAGATTTTGGTGTGATTTAAGCAGTAATTTTTGAGCAGCTAATTTATGCTTTGGAAGGCAAGGATAAAGCTAAGTGCTGGGCATAATAAAAATCGTAATGCTGTAAATAAAGCAAGGAAGTTATAAGCAAATGTATATAGCAATGATTAATGATGTGTAGAAACATTGTGCACAAAGTTGGCGCCTTATTTAAAGAAATACTTAGATATGCTAGAGAGAGTGCACATGCCACATAGAGCAAATGATTTCTTGGTTTGTGTGTAAGAGCTATGAGGAGAGGCCGGAAGGAGTTGTGAGGAATGTTTTTCTGTGAAATGCATTTTCAGGGAATGAAACACAGTCTACAGTAATATTAATCATATTGATAATACATGAATCTTTTATAGATAGAGACGGAAGGGAAACCAGGGGGTTAGTAAGAAAAAAAACAAGAATCTTCATTCATGTACAGGCGTTGTTAAATTTTGGAATTGGTTTGCCAACTTTTAATTGGTGATGACTTGATTGCAACATTATAAAAACGAAAGGATTGAATAGACTATATGCGGATGCTTGGGTAATAATATAGTATATTTTGACCTTAGTCAAATGGGTTGGTGTTAGTTACAGCTGTTTTTAGGTTAAAACTGCAATGTTACTTATAAAGTTAGTTAAAGCGTGAAGTGTAGTTGGCATGACTTAGCTATAGTTTTGATTTTTTAGTTGTAGACTTTATGTATACTATGGTGCTTTGTGGATTTGCGTGAGCATTGTGCAATATATAGATAGTTAACTGGTGGGTGCTTTTGTTGATTTGCCTTTGAACTGTTGTGGTGATTGGTGTGTGTTGGCTTTTAGAACAGTCTCGATGTGTGGCTTCTTATTGTCTTATTACTAATGTTCTAATATATTATCATTAGTGAGGGTCCGTCAGCAAGTCCTGTAAGCTCTAGGTGGATTTTCTGACTGAGACGAGTTATCACTTAAGGGGGTAAAAGGGGGCGGTAAGGTTGGGCTAACTTTTCGACTTTGCGTCTATTTTCTTCTATCATAATTTTTCTGTTTTCAGTGCATGTGTCGCACCTTACTGTGTGGGGATTTTGATGATGATGATATTAAATACAAATATTAATATACATAAATATAAATGCAAAAAACTGAAATAAACTATTATTGTGATATTACAATTTTAAATGCTGTCAATAATCCATCCTTTACTGATTATTTATAAATGCCAGTTTTTGTACATGGGACATTATGAAATGGGCAAAGCCTGCACAAATATTATGAAATGCCTGATCACCTGGGATTTGCCCGCGTAACATTGCACTAGTTTATAACTGATCTAAGAAGTCCTAAAATTTCCAGCCTATCTGTGGCAATATATATATAGTCCTTCATCGTTTTTCTTGGTATCATAGGTATCATTAGCCCGTGTTTAATCCTAACTTTGTGCTAACTAGTGTGTGTGGCACGAAAGCTTAGTTTTCCTAAATTTCTCTTTTCTTGGCTCTTTGACAGGTCTCTAAAGCATTTCCAGCGGAAATTAAAATTGCACATTGCTGGGAGGGAAGGCCTCTCAATTCTCGCATATCAGATGTGTTACATTCATCTGAAAGTTTGGTCACTGACGCTTCTTCAGTCGCATTCAGAACTGCACTACATCAGAATGATGATGGTGAAACCAATACCTGTACGATTTTTTACAGTTAAAAAATTGACTACAGACAAAGATATTCCGCGTATCAATACAAACTTTTAGCAGCATATCATTTGCTGTACTTCATTCAACATTTTTTGTAGAAGGTAGGCAGGTCAATCGACCTATGTATTTCATCTCTTTTTATTGCAGAAATGCCAGGCAAAGAAGAGTAGCCAGCAAGGACATCTTTCATCTATTGGAGAACGTCTCTTCGGCCATACATATTAAAGGTTCTGATAACATTATAGCTGATGCCTTATCATGTTCAAAATCATTTACTTCCATCGATCCAGTTAATCTTCCTGCTATAGCACAATCACAAGCTACTGACGAAGAACTTGGTGTGAAACTACTACTACTCATCCTCATCCGTTTCTTCCCAAGCAGAATCATGAATAAGTTTTTCAAGATATCCATAGTATGTCTCATCCAGGAGTCAAAGCTTCTCTTCGATTAGTAATGACACGCTATTTTTGGCCCAATATGAATAAAGATATTTGTGTATGGACTCAATCTTGTCACCAATGTCAAAGTTACAAAATTTGTCATACAAGGCAACCTATTATCCTATTAGAAATTCCTTCCCGGCGCTTTGAAACTGTACACATTGACATTGTCGAACCCTTACCTCCGACAACTGCAATTCCAGAATCTTCAGCAACATTTCAATATCTTCTAACTTGCATAGATTGAAATACAAGATGGATGGAAGCTTTTCCTCTTCAGCACCACTGCAAAATCAGTCTCTTACGCTTTCTTACAATGGATCTCTAGATTCGGCGTGCCATTATATGTCATCACGGATTGTGGAGCTCAGTTTGAAAGTGAATTTTTCACAGAACTATTTTCCTTGATTGGTTTTCATTGTCTTAGAACATCATCTTATCACGCCCAAATAAACGGAAAATTAGAATGATTTCACCGATCTTTGAAGACTGCAATCATGGCTAGAAGAACAGATTGGTTACTCTCTTTACCTATAATTCTTTTTAGCATTCACTGTATACTGAATGATTCAGGATACTCCCCTTTTCAAGCTGTCACAAAACACCTTTATTATCCGCAGATCTCTTTGCTTCCAACCCTTCTTCAAGACAAGATTTTGAAGTATTTATGAAGAAATTTATGGCTAGAATGAAGGAACTAGATTTCAGGCAATCTTCTCCTTTACATATGTCATGCAATGTTTCTTTCATACCTGAAGCTTTAAAAATATACACACATTAGTGATGGAGCGAAGCTGAAATTTTTGCATAACCGCAGTTGCGTTTTTTTTGCAGTTCCAAAATTTTTCAACCACAGTTGAGTTTTTTTGGTTGTGATTTAATATTTTGTGCAATAAAAACAAATTTTAAACGATTGCTCTTGTTTGCTTCACTACTACTAGCTATACTACTAATAATATATATAAATAATAATTATAATCATAAATATTATAATATAATAAATCAAATATTATTATTATTATTTTGTAGTTGTTGATTTTGTTTTTGATAGCTCTTACTTTAACGATTTAATGAATACAGCCCATACTCATTATCAGATACCACGTGCAAACAACTCATAAACATTATTACAAGGCAGATATTTTAAAAAAAAACAAAAAAAACTTGGAAATGCACAGAATCTGTCGCTCTCTCCCACAAACACACTTGATATCTTGTACTTGTACAGTCATCAAATGAGATCTTAATTAGTAGTTATAGCTCACTACATAGATAACTGGTGTTTCGAAAGTGTATTCAAACGTTTCCGTGGGCGTCAAACTGCAAGCAGAATTATGAAGGAATACGAGTAAATCATAATGGATCAATGGGGTAAAATTTTGGCGCAGCCCCATTTTGGGAAATTGAGGGGCTATATCCTTAAATATAGTCTCAGGAAATTAGCGTTATTGCCAGCTGTCACTGGCATGGGGAGGAAGGGTGGCATTGCAGTATCTTTAATTTTTGACATAATTTCTGAATAATCATTTCATCACATTATTATTATTATTATTATTATTATTATTATTATGCCTCCTACCAAGGGCAGAGAAAACTGCGGAAGCGGCTTATTGGCAAGCTGTGCGGTCACTAACCAGTATTTCTATAGTCAGTAGGCTCATACAGTTAGCCAGGATTGGAAGTCTAAGATTAATATGTTGAAAAAGAATGATACTAATTTCATAAAATATCAATGTTGGCATTATCCTGGCATAGGTTTATAAATATAAAATAAATGTATAACGGTTTATACGGGTGCGACAGTTAAGATTGGATCTATTAGCATTGGAGGAGCAAGGATGACGTTTCGTCTTTTTGGCTCATATGTCTTCCGGAAATTGGATTGCGTAAGTACTCTGACCTTTGGTGTATTTGTGCGTCGTTTTGTTTTGGTGATTTTCAAGACGATATTCGGAGATTGGTGTCTACTGCTTGAAAATTTTACCTATTCTAGGTGGGCTTGGTCATTAGATGGCTGGCTCAGCATAGATGCTTTCGGGAGTTCGCTTTGTATGATTGGTTTGAATATTTAAGAGTTGTGGGTCTCTATGCACTGGTTATAGGATAGTGTCAGCCGTAGGTAGCGGGTGCGGCTTTGTGGATTTCTTTTGGCTTATTGTGATTTATTTTATTTTGTTATTATGATGGTATTTTTTTATTTTTTAATTATTTGTATGGTTTGTGTTTTTAGGGTGTTTGGGGGTGGTTGGGATTTTCTTTTTAGGATATTTAATCTGGGTTTGGCTTGGTTATATATAGGCGTCGTTTCCTATATTCTAACGCCAGGTGGTATGGATGATTGTGAGTTCGGGTTTTGAGTTGGTTGCTTTTCGTGTTTCTTAGTATTAGTGGGTTTTATTTTATTGTATCTTTTGGTATACTAATTCTTGGGGGGTGATGGATAATTCATATATAATTGATATTTATGTTCTTATAACTCGGCACTTGCGTTTCAGGATTTTATTTCTGGGTGGGGTAGGGGGGTGGGTAGGGGGGGGTTGGCAGACTGAAAGGTGAGCAGTTGGGCTTTTATTTTCCTTCGGATGTGGCTAGAGGGGTGGGATTGTTTATTGTTTTCTGGAGGGGTTTTTGTGTCGTTGTTTTTGGGTTTCCGGTGTGGTTTGATTTGGTTTTTGTGGGGGTGTGGCGGTGTGTTTTGGTCTCTTCTTCTTTAGATATCTGCTTGTGGTTTTTTTTCGGTTTTTGTTTTTGCGTTTTGTTTATTTTTTTGTCTCTTAGTTTTTGTTTTATTTTTTGTAGTTTTGGGGGGGTTTTCTTTTTTGGGTTTCTTTGTTTTTTGATTTTTCGGGGTGGGCGCCGGCGGTTTTTGTTTTCTTTTTGGGTTCTTTTTATCATGTTGTATTTGCAGTGGTTGTGTGTATCGATCGTCTCGTATGTATTTTTTAATACTCATTCATATCTTATCGTGAACTGTTCTATATATATTTTTTTTTTACTTTTCTTTTTCTTATATTTATTTAGGTAAATCAAAGTATAATAGCAGAAGGGGGTTCCCTGCCGCCCCAAAAGCCATGAGAAGATAATCTTCTACTGACTTAGTTGCGTCGAACCTTCTATTGATCTGATAAATGGAGTCAATCACTTTGAAGTAATATCTACATTTATTTTAAATATTTCCAAATTATGTTGCTTTTAAATTATCCTTCCATATAGAAACAGAGGTCCTCTAAACTTTTTTTGTTCTCTAATAGACCACTTGCAATGTTTTTCGGGTTTTTTAGATTTGATTTTTTTGGCTATATAACTTTATATATTATATTTATAATTATTATATTTATATTTATATATTATATTTTATAATTATTATATTATTATTAATTTCTTTTATATTTATATTATATTTTATATTTATTTATATTATATTATATTATATATTATATAGGTTTTATTTTATATATATTTATATATTATATATATATATATATCTTTATTATTATATATTATTTATCTTAATATTATATAATACATTATATTATGTTATTATTATATGATAGAAAGCCCTTGGATTTTTTATTTATTTATTAAATTTATTAACTACTCCTTACACTTTGTGATAACTCGAAATAAGTATCTTTAAGAAAAACTAAAATTTTAAATTATATATCATATTATGCTAGCTTTTTACGTCGCCTGGCATGCAGGACCCTTTTCAAGGCAAATGGTAACTTGCAAATTCTTCTTTTTCATTTTCATTTGAAATTTTGTTTCCGGTTTGGTTATTTCTATCTTCCTTTCTAGAGTCTTTAGTTGAAGGAGATTATTTGAGGTTTTAGATACTCGTTTTTGTATTAATAAAATTCTATTTTCTTAACTTATCTTTCCCTTTATAGGCTTTTTGTTTATCATAATCGTTTTTTTGATCTCTGTTTTGGGAGTATTTATGTTTTCGGCGGTCTGGTATTACTGATTAAGTTAAAGGATTCCAAAATTATTGAGTTGACCTATAGTTTATCTTCAATGGTGGCCGTGTGTTCATGTATATGTTGTCTTATGTTTGTTGGTATTTAATTTATTAGTTGAGGTGCTACGTCTTTCTGGTTCATCATACTTAGCCGATATTCTGTTGCGGATTTGGTATATCCTCTTTTGTATGTTTATCTTAACGTGAGAATTCATGAGAGATGGGGAGAGAAGCGGAAGTCTTGGTGGGGATGTGGTGTAAATAGTGAGTTCTAGAGGGCCTAAGAATTTTCGAAGGTGATACCGGCGGCGTTGTCTTTAATTATATCGGTGTATGTCAATATGTCTGGTGCGAATGTATACTCTGGAAGTATAGAACGAAGTTATCCTGGCGCTTGGATGTGCAGGCAGTATATTTTTCAAAGTGTTAGGTGATGGAGATGCAGGAGATGTGAATAAAGTCAAATTTCAGTCCATTATATTATTTTTTGTCCTGAAGAGTTCCTATTGCTGTTTTGGCGGGGACGTAAGGTCTAACAAACAAGTATTAAGTTCCTTTTTTAATTTTTATCATTAGATTTTTTATTTTCTGATAAATTTGGTTTTTCAATTATGAGTTGCAATTTGTGCTTGAATTCTAGAATAATAATCTAATAAATAATTCCAATGGGCTATTACTTTAGGAATATTAATATGATTTACCCATGTGTTCGTCTAAAGTGCATGCATATAGATATTAGTCTTTATTTATTTATATCTATTATTTATTATTATTTTCATCATATTCATTTTTTTATTAGGTCATTAAATCTGCCATTAAATGCTTATATTTATTTATTTTTTATATTTATTATCTTTTATTTTATTTTTATTATTAAATATTTATTATATATTTTTATATATATTATTTTTTATTTTTATTTATATTTCTTTATTCCTTCATGTTTTCAATATGTTGATTTATAATAAAATGTTTAAAGAATCTATAATATCATATTTTTTCCCTTCTGTCTCCTCATCACCCGTTTTTTGGTGCTTTCATCAGGTTTTGCATCGATTTCGTCTAATATTAATAAATAAACCCTGCTTATGGCAACATCAAAAACTACGACTATGACGGATATGTACTGATTGTGCGTTATAACTTGTTTATAGACAATACTTATATAGACGTTTCGTAGTTCATGTTGATAGCTTTGGTGATCTATTCTATTCCATTTGCTATAACAAACTGCTCATGGTGGAGGTTTTCCATTTTACCATTAGGGTGGGACTCAAGGAGCAGCTTTTTATAGCGTTTGATTATTAATGGGTTTTATTTTATATTTTGTACATGAATACACTTTGCTGGTGTGGTATTGCCGATTTTGGTTTTTTTTTCCCAAATTTTTTTGAGAGTTATATTTTATTTACATTGTACTGTCACTCTTTTTTTTAGCTTGTTGTTTTTTTAGTAATTGTCACTGGTTTTTATTTTGGTTACTGCTTGCGCTAATCTTTGAATCTTAGATTTATATTCTTTATTGTAAAATATTTTCTTGAGAAATACTATCTTTTCCTTTTTCTTTATATTATAGTTTGAATCAGGATAACAGAATATGTTACCGTTTTTTTTTTGGGTCTCTTTTGCAATACTATCTCGTATCTTGAGCTGTTGAGCTGGAGCTGAGATTGGGATAGCTAAGTTTTTCATGTGGAGTTTAATCGTTTTGTTTAACGTGCGTTTCTTGGTCTTTATTACGTGTCAGTATATAGCTCTGTCTGCAGGCAATGATGTGGATCCCACGGTAACTTCTTTCTATTCTGGGTATGTGTGTATTATTTTGATATGCTGGATAACTTGCCTGGTTTCGATAGTTCTTTGTTTGCGATTTATTTTTTTGAGGCTTTTTGCAAGTTTCTATAAGTGTATTACCTACACTTTTTTTACAATCCAGCGATTGGGTACTCTTATGTCTTTACTATTCTTTTCTTCTTCTTTTCTTTTTCTCTTTCTCATCATATTTTTTATATTATAAATTGATTATCTTCCTTAAATTCTGTTAAATTTTACGAGTTAGATCATTTTTTATCACTTTATCATTTTTTGGTGGTATAGAATATCCTTTGAATGTTCATCCCGATAAGCAAATCATCTTACTTTTTTCAGTCTGTAAGCTGCATCTATCGCTTCTTTACATCTCATTGTGACCGCTTTCTCCGTAATTGTTTTTTTGGTGTCAAACCTGGTGCTATCCTTCCAAGTTTGGGAGCCTTGCTTCGCGGTTCTTTTGGTCGCTCGCTATAGAGACCTTCGCGTTACCTCTGGCGGGCGTCGATTACATTGACTGAGCTCTTTTGGGAAATTACATATTGATTAAATGCATACTTTTTCTGACTGGTGGAGATAATTTGCTCTTCCGTTTTGTTACTATCGGGTGTCAATATTAACTTTCAGCACTGGTTGTTACTTTTGTGTTTTTTTTATCCGATCCTATGTATTTTTTTAAAATAACTAATTTTCGAAAAAAAAAATCAAAGATGGATTTTTACTATATATTTTTGGGTGCTTTTCTCTTGTACTAAATTTTTTCATACTTTAAAATTATTGTGATATTGTGAGTGATTTTTTTGATTTATTATTTAATTATTTTGTCGATTTCTTTAATTTTTTTGCATTTTTATTGGTTTCGTCTCAATGCATTATCAGTTTATTTCAAAGAGAGTATTTTCATCGTAAATCTTTTTGGTATATGTTCAGAGTATGATTACAGCGTGTTCTGTTTTCGGAATTAATTAAATTCTGGGCTCTGTCAACTCAAAGCGCTAGAGGAATTCATTTTTGTAGTCTTTTTTCTTTCGAGTTTATATACTATAAAATCCTTTTCTATAATACTTTCTGTATATTGTATCTGATGGGTGTATTCATTGCTTGGAGGAGCATTTCAGCCCCTTTTTCTTTTCCTCTACTTATATTCTTTGTGCGTGGATCTTTGATACGAATATTGTTACTTTTCGGTTTTTTCTTTCATTTGTTTCCTTTTTTTCTTTATCTGTTTTTTTGCTCTCCTTGCGTAATCTTGTTTAATAATGCGGTTCCAACTCCCGACGACAGCCAGCAATAGGATATATCAGTAGTTTTATGATATTATTTTCATTTTTGGTGAGTTAAGAGTTAAGACTAGTATTATTAATATTACATGGTTGAACTATTATTGTTTTTTAGATTCTATTTGATTTTATTTGGCTAGGTCTTTGTTTCTTTATTGGTTTTTATTTATTGGTTAATTTAACTTTAGTTATATTTTTTGGATTTAACTTATTTTAGTTTGATTTAGTTTATTTTGGTACTTTCTTATTTTATTTTGGATTGATTTAACTTATTTTTTTTGATTCATTATTCTTTGAGTAGGTTGCGGTTTATTGCAGGGTTTTATAGATTATTTTTACTTATTCGTTGGTGAGTGTTTTTTAATCTGTGTGTTATTTTTTTTCGGTTGGTATTATGTGGTTATGCGGTGGAGTTTTTTATTGCGTATTTTATTTTTATTTTATTTTCTTTTATATGGAAGTTTTTGCTGAATTATATATGTTTCTTTTTATTCTCTTCGGCGGTGTGGTAATCCTCTACACCTTTCTCCAACTCATTATGGTGTTATTTCTGCTCTCTGATGCATGTGGGGTGTGGCGCACGTGAGTTGGACCAAGTATTCTTGTTTTACACATCTCGAATTGTATTTTGTGCACTGCTCATATTGATACGCGATCAATTGTTGCTAGGACGTGTTGTGGGTTACTTCTGTGCATCTCCTTTGGTCCAAAAAAGTTAATTCATCTCTCCATTGGCTACTAGTTTACTTTGCTCCTTTGACTATGGTTTTTATTAGTATTTATTTCTTTCTTTTCATTATTCTTTTTTGTGTATCGTCTTTCTAGTCGTTACGCTGACGCTGGGTGTTGTATAGTATTTTTTGATAGCCAGCTTATAGATTGTATTCAGTTGTATTTTATCTGGGGCTTTGATCGGATTTGTGGTCTTGTCTGTCTCCATTTACGGCTTTATGTTATTAGTGATGTATGAATATTATTACTAATGCACTAATGATATCTATTCGTTATTTTATATTTGACATATTCGTAATTTTTTTTA
>JABUQX010044352.1:35000-40143 GCA_015478945.1 Trachelipus rathkii | reverse complement strand
TGTGTAACTAAATAAATGGAAAAATTTTAATCCAAGGGCTTTCCTTTCTATATAAAATAAATACTGCGTTAAAGTAGTTTATGTATGTATATATATATATATATATATATATATATATATATATATATATATACCTGTGTTACCAGATTGCGAGATATGGACCCAACTCTTTTGCACCCCACCAATCTCTTTCCCCAGCCTCAACCCATTTGAAAAAAAAGGTTATATGTAGAATAATACTTGAAATTAATAATTCTCAAATTATGTTAAAAAAAAACTAAAGCTTCTGAGCCCTTTAAAGGGAGAGTTTGCTTCTCTTTTCTTTGTAAATGAGATCTGCATCGCTGAAAAGATGCTCGCCAGCTACACTTATTGAAGGGCATGCTAAGTATTCCCTGCCGAGTTCTGCAAGATGTGAAAAACTTTTACAATTATCACGCCATCAAACCAATGGATCTTTATCCGATTTCAAGAGTTTTCGCTTTTGATAATCTTCGATCAATGACAGAGTGTCCTTTGACACCTCTGAACAAGACTCTTCATTGCTGCTAGAAGCCAAAAGAACGTTCATGGATTCTGCAATGGTTTCGCTAACAGATAGTAAATGTGTCTGTTTCTGCAATCTTTTCCTTTTTATTGGCTGGTGAAATTTCTGGCTTTAGCAGCATTTCATCACATAGGCATACTAAATAAATTTTAACCCTTTGTGAAACACGTGGTTCAAGAAATTTGGTTTTGTATCTAGGATCCAGAAAAGTTACTATTGCAGATGCGTAATCGTTTTGCAGATTTTGAAATCTATTATCTATCTCCAGCATTAGTGTTTCTGTCACCTTTGAAAGTTCCTTACTTTTAATAGCAGCATTTAGCACAGCTTTCATCGTTGCATCTAGAGGAATCTCGTCTGGCAAACAAGAATTTTCTGAGATAATAGTCTTAGTTACCTCTTCAAACGGTTTAAGAAAAGTAATACAATTACCTAAAATCGTATTATCATCACCTGTCAAGCCTTTCACCTTTGTGTTTGTTCGAAGCATAAGGGGAGACAGCTTCATTTATTTCTCCCATGTATGTACCAACTACTATTCCAACGAGTCTGAACATCTTGCGTTACAGAAAGTTGAGAAACATTTAGTCTCATAATTCATAAATGAATACTATCCGCTATCCGCAAAAAAATTCATGCGGATGCGAATGCAAATGCGGATGCGGGTAGAGAAAAATTATGCGGATGCGGATATCTGCTACACCTCTAGTCTTTACGGTATTTTACCGTATAGCATTTGGAGATTAGATTCATTGGAAAAGTGGTATATTTTTTATTCTCAAAAGCAAGCGAAAAAAATAGTTGAAACAAAAAAATGTTTTATTGTAACTTTGTAATTTTCAGCTGAGTCAGAGTAGAAATTTTGATTGACTGGAGTCGGAGTCGGAGTCAGGTCGAAAATTTTTGTTTAAGTGGGTTAGGTCAGTCAGGTCAGAAAATTTTTGTTTAAATTGGAGTCAGGTCAGGTCGGAGTCGAAAATCAAATTGAATTTAAGAGTCGGAGTCAGAGGGAGTCAAAAAATTTATTTTACAACTCCGCAGCCCTGATATATATATATATATATATATATATATATATATATATATATATATATATATATATATATATATATATATATATATCTATATATAAATATATATATATATATATATATATATATATATATATATATATATACGGTATATATATATATATATATATATATATATATATATATATATATATATATATATATATATATATATATATATATATATATATATATATATATACATATATATATATATATATATATATATATATATATATATATATATATATATATATATATATATATATATATATATATATATATATATATATATATATATATATATATATATATATATATATATATATATATATATATATAAAGTGGAAGGACCAAATATTAAATTTCTAAGAAAAAATGGGAATAATTTATATAAATTTCTAAAATCATCTTACCTGATGTTAACTTTAATCGCCAGGCATGAGAGTGAGCAAGTCCAAGAAAACATCTTCAGTTTTTATGTCAATATTTCGATGTATGTAGAGGAGGGCAAGTCCAGTAAGTCTTTCATCTTCAATAGTATTTCTCAAGTAGGTTTTCAGAAGTCATAATGTTGAAAATCTTCTTTCTACTGAAGCAGTAGACACTGGTAAAATTGCCAGTATTTGCAACAAGATGTAAATATTTGTAAATTGTGACTTCGAACAAGAAACTAGTTCGTCTATTGCTGTTTTTGGACGATCTGTGCTGTGATGCCATTTCAACTTCTATAAATCCCATTCTGCTTTTACTAAATCCTCAATTGGGCTTTCGAGATCTTCTTTGTAAAATGTTACATCTTTTATCTTCTCATATGGCACATTATACCTGTTCGGTATGACAAATTGCAAGGAAGAAATAATTTCTTTATGATTTAAAAACCTCTCTCCTAATGCTGATATTAAATCATCTAAAAATGGTATAAAAATGGATGTGCAATAATAAGTCTGTGGGTCGGAAGTAAGAATGTTGGGTCTGTATTTTTGGAATTTGTTAATTCTTGGTACAGCAATTTCAATACCCAGCTCAGATTCAGATGCTCTTACACATTCTTCAAAAATATGCTGAAATTCTAATGTTGCATTTTTTCTGATGGCTTCAAGTTTAGTTTTAACTAGATTCACTTCATTATATGCACTCACCAAATCAATAACGTGTGTCTGCAATCGTTTTGAAAGATTGTATGTTAAACTTAATAGTCTGTTTAAAACAAAAAAGGAAACCATAAAAGATGCACTATAAACATTGTTTAGAATTAAGGTAGCTTTTTTTTTGACTGATCTCCAACTTCACATTTTATTTGTTCTAAAGCTGCTATTATCGGGTTTATCATCTCTTTAAATAATAAAACCGATTCATTCCGTTGGCTCCAGCGAGTTTCGCAAACTTTTTTAATCTCTTCTTGCTACTCTTAGGAATAAGTTCTTCTATTTTTTCTTCAAACACTTTTGTCCTCTTAGCACTTGCAAGAAAAATGTACAACATTCTGATATTATTCCAATTGCACTTCGAATATTTTGAACTTTAGAAGCGTTTGTGAGGCATAAATTTAAGCAATGCAAAAAGCAGTGAGTATAAATAGCTTTGTGACATTTTTCCTTTATTACTCTCTGAACACCCCTGAACTCACCACTCATTGCTGCTGCACCGTCATACCCTTGTCCTCTTAGATTATTTGTATTCAAACCAAGTTCAGTTACTTTTTCTTCAATTAATTTTGCAAGACTTATTCCCGTCAAATCATTTACTGAGACGAAACACAAAAAATCTTTGACGGTAAGAGTATCAATATCAACGTAACAACACACAACGAAAATTGTTCCTTCTGGAAAGCATCAGCTAAGACAGTAAAAAATTTACTTTTATTTATATTTTGCACAATTTTACGTTGAATGAGATGCGCAAATGACTGAATTAGAGCATTTTGGACTGTGGAACTGGTATACATGGCATTTCTAGCACTAGTTTTTAAATGTTCTGAAAGAACATGGTCTCCAGCATTAGCACGATATTTTAAAAGACTCCGAAAATTGCCATCGTTTTCCACAGGCCAAGAGAGTTCGATTCGACCTGAGTCATGATGTCCACGTAACGATATATTTTGCTTACCACAGAATCGAATTGTTTCAACAATTGGAATTAGCCGCTTTCTACTGTCTTCGGCCTCCCTTTTCTTCTGGCTGTCAATCTGTTTGTCGATGCTCTCGATTTTTCCTTGAACCTGCTTTTCTACACCAAATCTCTTTTCTACCGATTCTTTGTGATATTTAGTTGCCTCGTGTTTTTTGAAAGATTCAATGGCTTTCTTTAAGCTTGAATACGGTCTCGAGACAAAAACACCCAATTCCTGGTGTTTTCCTTTACCTTCTTCTTTTGTTTCCAAAAACAATACACAATTTGAGCAATAAACCCCAACGTTTTAATCAGAGTAAGCTAACCACTTAATATCATCAAGCCACTTTCTTTGAAAATATCTTTCCCGACATTTGCCTTCCTGAGCAGGAAATATATATTTTGAATCTGGTTTCCAGAGATATTTTAATATTTCCACTTTTTCCTTATTGCTAAATACCGTACCTATGAAATTGCCAATGTCGTTGAGATGAACAATCCTTTCTGTATTCCTTGATTGCGCCTGACTTATAGACGCTTGTGAAGGAAAAACATCACCGTCTACTTGAGATTTTTCAGCTGCTATCGCAGTTACAGAAGTTCCAGGAGAAACTGATTCTTCGAGTCCGACAACCTCACTCTTTGAATAACAGGAATCTTTATTACTATAGTGCTTACTTTTTTTATGGAAAAAGTCTCTAATATCTGTTTTTCTTTTCATATATATTTTTTATTTTTAAGTTGAACAACAACAAGAACAAAAAATGTTAAACACAAAGTGCAAAACTATAACTATTCACTAGCAACTTGATATTATACCCTTAAAACAATAGATCGATAGCTTTACACTGACACCACAATGTTATCTCATTAGTAAGTAATGCTGAGAGAGAGAATTAGAACTTTCTTCTCTCTCTGTCTAATATATATATATATATATATATATATATATATATATATATATATATATATATATATATATATATGTATGTAATTATATATATATAGGTCTGCTGCTACTATATATATATGTAAAATTATCAAGTTTACTTTTAACTAAAAGACTTACGAGATTTGTTCCTAACAGCGACGAATTATATAAAATTAATTAACCTCTGCACTTTATATTATTAACGGATATGATACTTAAAATTTTTTTAGTCTTTATAATTTCGAGGGGCCATGGCCCCCTGGCCCCCCCTGGATACGCCACTGTATGTATATATGTATATATATAATAATAATATATAATATATATATATGTATATAATATATATATATATAATATGTATGTAATATATATAATATATATTTAATATATGTATGTTTTTAGTGATAAATTATATATGTCTACATAACATATATATATATATATAATATGTATAATATATATAATAATATATAATAATAATAA
>JABUQX010044352.1:0-27500 GCA_015478945.1 Trachelipus rathkii | reverse complement strand
GAAAACAAGGATTTGTAATTAAAATGATCTTCACAGCCTCTTATAATAACATAGAGATAGATCTATGATTTCTTTGGTGAAGCGAAAAAAAGTGTAAAAACGGAGGACTTTTCTATCATATAAACTCTTATAATTTCACGTTCGTTCCTGGGAATACAATGGAAAGTTATTGGAGACTACGATCTTAGATTTCCTAATACTTCGGCCAAATTACTCATGAGACGCTATATCTCTCTCTCCGGTATACAGGATAAACCGATGATATAAGAGGTAGAAGGATGTTCACAGCTCCTACACGTTCATAACCATTGTTCATGAAATATGATGGCAAAACCGGAGGTAATTTTCCAGGCAATTAAACAGGCATAGTATATATTTAAGCGTAGTGATATATTATGTATTATATTATATATGCATTATGACCAATACGATACTACGTAATAAATATATACAACTATATATGTAAGTATATATAATAAATACGTATTATAAATATAGTAGTCAAACACCACCTAATAATATACGTGGCTAGTATTATAGGTAGAAGTGCCCTATAGAATATACAGTAGTATATAATACCCTGACTAGGATATAATGGTACTTTAATACTGATTAACAGATAATCCATGCCATATGACTAGTTATATTATATATATATAGTAAGGATAGTAGTTTAAGATATAATTTATTTATTAAGTGCCCACTATTATGGTGATGCTGGGACAGATGTGCGAATTCCTCTTTTTTCGTCATCGCGGACTTGTGGAGTGTACCCCAGCATTCTGATATGGCGGCGGATTAGTTATGATCATTTTGAGATCGTTGGTAATTGCGTAGGATCGTATATACTCTGTGTGGACTCAACTTAATTAACTATTAGGTTGAAAAATAAATTACTCTAGTATTAAGACGATTATATTATTGTATCAGATAATTAAATAGTAATAGACAAGTATGAGGTTAATACTATGTCATAAATAGTCATAGAGGGTCGGTAGATATAGTTGAGTAATGTATATATATTTAGTGTATCCTATTATTGAACAGGGTCTGGAATATTAGGTAATTGTAGTCCGAGACGTTTGACTACTCATGTAGACTATGTACCACAGCGTACTATTTACATATCGCAGTTTAAGCATCATCTATTAAATATAATTGTTTAAACAGGTGTGCATGAGCTGGGGCAGAAACGTGACTATGGAACCTTGGAACTCAATGTGACCTTTCCGTAATCAAGAAGTGTCCTCCTTTCTATCTAACCTCGACATTACATGGAATGTGATATTTCTACAGTGGAGTGGTGTTATGTCTACTTTTTGTATGCACTTCAAGTATTAATAATGTACTAAACTATGGGAATTGAGGTTGTATCTTGAGAGACATCACTTTTTAGTTACATGCTTTTTTCTGAGAGTCTTTGTTCTGCGTTTTTCAGTTCTGCATATGAAGCCTTATAAAATGATACTGTAAATACTCTCTCTATGCTCTAGGAGCATAGTTTGCGAGGACCAGGCATGGTTAGTTTCCTTGCATATTGGGAGTTTTAACTTAAGCTCGTGGGAGTAAACATTATTGTAATTTTATTTTAATTTCTCAAAAAATCTGATGTAAGGATAAGTCATTTGATCTTGATATCTGGAGGTCGTTTTTTCTTGTGATAATATAGGTTACAACTCAATTATAGCACTGCATCTTTGTTATAGATAATGCAGTCTGCTGACTCTTTCATCACTATCTGGACTGTAGAATCTCTAGTGCAGCCTGAAAATTTACGTTACTTGTAGTTATTGGATTGTAGAAAGTGTTGGTTTTCTGGAAATTTTCACTTTTTTCCCTTTATAATGGGATGAGCTAATACTTAAGGTACCATAGACTCGTTACCGGCACTTGAAAGTTTTCCTTGCATTAGTTTACTTTTGCATGCGTGAAGGTTACACATTCTTGATTAGACTTGATCCACATATGATATAGGCAAGTTTAGTAATATGTGAAATCTTATCGGTTTGTTTCTTGCGTTGATAGGTCCCTTTCCAATCTTTGCACATATCTTTTTGTACCGGTGAATTAGATTTGGTAGTCATGTAGTTTCTCTCTCCGATAAAGCTGACACCCCCCAAAGAATAGAGATGGTGAAAAGGAAGTCGTGGGCGCGCGTGCCAATTTGTAGATGGAATTGCAGGGGGATGGCCCCAAAAAAACGGTTTTCGCTGAGCTTCGACATGAGTGCATGTCATACCATGACCTGGCCAAGATGAGTGTTGCAGAGGTTTCTCTGGTCTGAATGGGGGTTAGCCGTAAGTACGCAGCAAAGTGCAATAAATAGGATGAAGGAGGTCTGTTGTAAAGCAAGAAGTAGCGACGTATAATTAATTCTTCCAGTCGAAGTCTCGTCTATTGATGTTAGCTTGTGAGATGCGATGTGTGAGCTACTGTTTACGAATTTTGTATATATATTTTTTACCTTCATTATATTTGTTTCTGTATCTTTGATATAATTTAATAGGACTTTTCGGGGTGTAGTTGATGCAGGTTTTTCTTCTTCCAACCTGCTGTTATATACCAACAACCGCGGCGTCCGATCAGTTTAACGATATGTACTTTGTTTCTTAACTATCGGTGGGTTACCTTGGTATGAAACATTGCTTATATACAGAGATTACTAGATTATAAAAGAGACCATGTCGGGCGTATTGCTCCCGAAATAGTTAGTAGAATGGTGTTCGATTAATTTACACTCGAGAACAAAGGCGTTTTATCAAGATACTCTAGTTACTACCATCTTTCCCTATCTTTTTAAGAACTGACTGTCATCAAATTATATCAATAATTGCAAGTAGGTCTGAGGTTTCTAAATTGTCTTTCCAGATATGTCGCTGTATTAAATTGGCTATTGATTTACATGGGGTAAGAGTACAGAGCTGTAGAGGTGTTTGAGTTATTTTTGTTAGTTTTTCAAAATGGTTTCAATAGTATGTCTAGAGCAGCGAATATGATATTTGAAAATTTTTTAATTATAGTTATTGTTAACTAGAATTTATAATCGAATACGGACTAACTTGGCAGTTATATGTACCCGAAGCAGTATGAAGTTGGCTTTAATTGAGCAAGTACTTCTTCCTTATAAATTTATCGTTCAGTAATGTATGGGTAGTACGACTATTTCAGCAGCCAGTTGTGAATGTCTGTTGGGTAACATTGAAGATATGGGGCTAATATTCAGTCAGAATATTGTTTGTATATTGGTGCTTTATTGACATCGTAGTTTTACATTATTCATTTTTCGGTTTTTGTCGATTTATCTGATACTAAGTATTATGTGTTATTAATTTACATGTTCTTTTATCAATTGCTTTCCGACAGATAAAAGACAACTATTTAAAACAGGCGCAACCGCAACGTGGTTCCGCATGGGGACAAAGCGCGGATGTTCGGAATGCGGTTATCTTTAATATGTGCAGGATGCTCCGCGCCAGATGCGATTGCGGTATGCAGGAATGTATACGCATGCAACTCAATAAGGATAATAATACTATAAGCACTAGACATACTCGATATATCATGATAAAGGTATAGTAAAATTCTATATGAAAATGAAGATACTGATAAATATTCATGATTACACTAACTATAGACTATGTTATGGGTTTCATATATATACCATAAACGTCTAAGGTGGAGGATATCATACTAGTTGTGATATAATAGTTTGACTTATACTCTAAGCTATTATTATATCTCCAGTTAATACTTTACTAGTTCCATATATCAGGTCAATAATTTATTTAAAAATAGATAACCTGCCTTAAACCCTATATACGATATAGTATAATTTACCATAATATCAGGTCTATCAAGGTCGATGCGGTACTAATTGGATCTTATTGTAACAAATTATTATCAAAATTAGGGGTGATTAAAATGGCGACGATAATTCTTTTCGATTTACATATATTACTTGAGAGGAAGTTCATTTACTCATATCATGCATGAACTTTTATATTAATTCATTAATAAGAAATAACATAATATAATTAAATTTTTCATTCTTTGTAGTTTATTAATTCTCCATAATAACCATGAAGTTATTGAATTATTAAAAGATATGATAAAGTCTTTAGTCAAATTGAATAACTAAATTATGATATATTTTCAGTATTAAGGATACAACAATAAGTAGAACGTCATTATAATAAAAATCGAAAATCACAATGTGATTTTTTTGCATTTCTAGTGAAAGCATAAAATTTTTCCAATTTCAATTTTCTGGTGATCTATTATTTATACTTTATTTTGTTTTTATGGATTTTTTCTATTTTATTACATTTGAATGATAATAATGACAAGTTTAAACATAGAATTTATCCTTTCCATATTTTGCAAAAAATCACAGGTTAAAGAAACTTAATGCCGTCGCTTATGCATTACTCTCTAGTAATGTAATTCTAAAGCGTTTAGGAATAAATATTATTTGGCAATTCAAACTACTGGCCCTCTGCTTTCTCAATGAAATATAGGTGCTAATATGATGGAGTTCAGATTATTTTGTAGGCATGTGATGTTCTCTGCTCTCATACTAGTCTTCGTTACTCATTAATAGCGTGTATCTATGGAATTAAGTCACTACTTAGGTTATCTTAAGTGAGGATGTAGAGTAGTTATTACATAAGGAATGCGGCTGCAAATATCGCCTCCTTGCCCTTACTCATTGAATAGAGCGTGGGAACCATTGTCTTCCAAACAAAATTATGCGGTACTGAGGACATTCCAACAGTTCATAGGATCAGATATTGAAGGGACATGCTAGATTTTGATAGGACTGAAAGTCCAGTAAATATTTCGGTCTTTTGAGAACTAGTCGAGCTATCAAAATCCACAACTATTGTATTGATTCACAGATCTGTCGGTATATATAATAGTAATATGTAAGAAATCTATGATGAGCTTATTCGATGATATTATACCATCAATCATTAATAGAGTACGATCTATGCGTGTTAGACGTTGACGAGAGAATTTGACTTTAGAGATTCATATAATCCATTAAGAACCAGGAGGAAAGGTGCGTGAAATTACGATGAGGGTCCCATCTTCTTCTATTGAGTGACTGTATTCACTCGGAGTATCTTTGCTGTTTCATATGAGCGCTAGTGCAGCGTGCGAAGAATTAGAATTGAAATTTTATGATTTTCTAATACCATGTCGGATTGGATATTCTAAATGTTTGATGTAAAATTGGACTCACACTATTTACGCTTTCTAGATTAATACTTCTCAGACAACTAGCTTAAATGGGTTGGACGGGACAAGAGTTCTTGTTTAAAAACTTTTTTCTTCGACGAACCTGATAGGTTTGGTTATGTGCATTGACCTGCTGAAGATTCGCTGGGAGATCCTTCATATTTACCGAAGAAGAAGCATAGGAATTCGATTACTAGGGTTTATGAAATTATCCTTTTCAATCTGTTAGACGGACATTTGAGAGTGTGCCAAAAGCAACGTCGGGGAGTATCACATGTGAGCAAAGAGGATTTTACAGTCCATAGGTAGAGTGGGAACAGTATTGTGTAGCCCATTTTTGCCTTGAGATCCATTATGATCTTGTGGCTAACAGAATTTATTGAAGTTAGAGTCAGTAGTACATTGAAGGCATAGTGTGCATTTCATGCGTCGAGTATTCGGCGGTTCTCACAGTTTTAAAGGCTCAAGAATGTTTTGCCAACTGATTGCAATTGGGTCACCACACTATACAAATTGTGAGCACGATAAGCTTCAGGATGCAGTTAGAACATTCGGATTGAATCTGTTGTGTTTTGATTTCTACTATTTCTCTCTTGAATACTCTATATCTGTAGATAGTAATATTTGCGTCATAAGTTGTAATCATTCTAATTTATGATTTTTTCCATCTTCTTGATTATAATAAAGATATCGACTCCTACTTTTCTTTTATTTCTATTTATATATTTTTTCATTTTTCACCTTTATGGCTCCTTCCCATTAAAGATCTTGTCCGGGATTAAGTTTTCTTCATTATAAACTTCATAAATTTTAGTTAACTTGATCACAACTGATTGATTTCATCATTTGAATCTAATCGTTTTCTTAGTTTTCATCTTTATCAATCATCTTATTTTGGGCGTGTTGTTTCTTCTCGTATCGGACTGTAGATTTTCCAGTGAATCTTTAATTGAATCTGATAGAGATGTTGGTCGTTAGATTTTGTTTTCGTTAATGGTCGCGAATTTATAGAAACTGTTCGGACATTTTGAGTAGGTTTCTAACCGTCGAAAACCACGATTTAATGTTCTAAATTTTCAGTTTTGAATCACAAAAACTTGCTTTACAGGAAGGGAGTTGTGTAGCAAGTGTGAGCATATCACAAACAAACACTACGGTCTTCAGAAAACGCAGTTTCAATGTATGATTGTGCCCTACGTGACTATACGCAGTAAAGCACAAACTGTTAATCGTCTCAATTCCAACGAACTCCAGTATATGATGCCAAAAAAGATTAATACGTCGATACCGACGTTTTGGGTTCTCGACAAGTTTGGCAGTTACCTACAGCATATGAATCCAGGGACAACATAGCATAGGAATCTCAAGCAGGGGAAGCAAACTCAGCATCAGGGAGATCCCTTCTGAGGAAGTGTCAATCAATGTATGTCGCTAAGTAAGAAAATGGGCCTTCTGCTATCAACTACCATCGTAGCTCACAGGGGATATTTATTATATCTTTGTAATTACATATGTTTACTCTGTTAATGGGCGCTTGCACTTCTCAACAACAAGTAACGATACGCGCTTCATGTTGCAATGAGGAATTTAGAAGCTAGTTCGTCTAAGGCCCCGTTCTTTGAAGTTAATCCTTTTCTTATCGGCTACTTGTGTGCAACTTACAATGGTTTGATAGGTTCGCGTACTGATCTATAACTTCCTTCTCAGTACTCTGTATGGGGAAGTATGCATGGCATTAGAATGATTAGATCCTGCTAGTAGTAAAGTACAGAGTTAGGGGAAATCTCTAATTGGACACTGTGATATTTGATAGTATTTTATATATAATATCAAGATGCAATTCTTTCATCCAATGTATTGCGGAGCGTTCTAAAACTATTAACATCATTTCAGTTAAATTTGGATTAATACTCGATTTAACCTTTCGATATAAGCATAGATACCATTTACTCGTGAGATGGGAAAGGAGGCTGAATAGATTCTTGCCATATGATTTGCATATTAGATTGTTTTTTATGATATCATTTGTTGAATATCTTGAATCTAAAATAATTTAGTTAATCTTGATTATGTGAAAAAATATTTAATTCAGAACTATGTTGGCTTTAATAAATGGAGTATATAGTAATGTTCCAAATTTCCAACGTAACACTAGTCCATAAGCTTAGACTTATCAGCCATTTGGGGGGTACTTGCTATCACCATTATATGGTTAATAATGGCTATTAGTACACAATACCAAGTACTAGCTTGTTACCACTTACAACAGTTTTTGGGTTATAGACTGAAGGAAGGTCTCTCAAATGTTATTATTATAAAATTCTGATGTCATTTTTATTGAAATGGTAAAATTTTGACATCATCATGCAATGGTTTGTGTTTGAGATAAGTATGATTGAAGGTGTTAAAAATGAGATTTTGTAGCTTTGCTACTAACATTACATGGCATTGGCCATATCTATATACGACATATATTTTATACTTCAGGAAATTACATAACTCATTTACATCTAATTGATTCCATATAATTGTTTTACATCAATCTCTAGACGTTGAATATAATTGGTTAGTAATTTTATACATATTATTCGACCATTATGAATTGAGTCGAGTCATTGAATAAAATAAATTTTTAGAATCAGTGTGCCTTTAAATAGTTATTGTCCAGGATAGAACATGACGTATAGAATTAGCAGTAAATGATAGAGAATTATCAGCGAATAGTTCTATTTAAAATCGGAAACTAATCAACTCGATAGTTTCTTCGAGCATATAGTTTGAAATAATACTAATTTAGAAATGATTTCAATAAACAAATCTTGAGTGGTCCACTGATTTTACTTTTAGTAGTGATATTTCATGTGGACTCTGTTATTGTATGCCTTATTGGTCAATTGTTGTTTTCTCATTTTTTGATTTCAATGTCGTTTTCTATTTAATTATAATTCATAGCAAGGGTAACAAGATTACTCTCTAGTCAATGGTGCCTTGCGAAAAAAGTGATCCTCAATATGATGATTTTAAGATTGTTGCTTTCGTAATGGGTTTACAGGGTGGGTACACAAGGTACTACTGTTTTATGTGAATAGAAATGTTGAACTTAAACGGATAACATAAAGGTAGCTCATGAATCTATTAACTTAGCGCACGCTCTTTCCAAGAGGCGATCTATCATAGCTTGAAGATAGATATGCGAGCTGGGCATAACAACTAGGTGTAATTGATCTTACACTAGAAAGATGCTCATTAGTTGTTTTCAGACATAGTCAGGGTAAAAGAAATTGCATAATGAATCACGAAAAAGCAGTAGGCGTAACCAGTTAAGTAATTTAAAAGAAGCACACATACATTTTTAAAGAAAAGTAGAATATGGGGCAGAGTTTCTTGACCGGAAATTCTCTCCAAACTATGTTGAGGATAAGCAGAGAAACTCTCCGTTTCGCGACCTCAATGATTCACAGGGATCAATCAGTATGGGGCGGTGAAATAGCTCTACAGCATCGTATATCACAAGTAATTTCTAATGTCACATTGATGGCTTTAACAGGCCTCCAAGGTTTCTATATTGTGTGTATGGGTTAACGTACTTTATAATTCCATCCACAAAATTAAGGGCGCTCTCTCTCGTGGAGAGATTATTTAAATGGGTTTCAGCACCCTAGCTACTGACTTTGTCACAAATCGTACAATAACAATTGGGAGTATCATTGAAAGCCTCTAATCAGGGATGACAAGGACAGTTAAAGGTTATTATTCGGAAACGCATAAGCGAACATCCAATAGGTTGATTTAAGTGCGCTTGATCGCAGACCACTCTATCGTTCAATTTGACACAGGGTATCACCCGGTAGAACAGTGGAACCCGGAAAAAGATCTCTGAAGGTTGTCACTATACCATTATAAACGACAGAGATTATGCATGTGAAAATTATACATGTTATGTAGTGTCTTCAGAGTCGTAACTATCGTGCTATGCAATCTCATCGCGCAAAAGTGGTTACCTAGTGATTGATAGGATTACGTGGAATCACCTGTGAGATACAGAGATATATATGATTCCAATTGCATGTTGGTGGAACTGTCTATTAAATAATTGCTAAAGATTTTGCGTAAGTGAAATTCTATACAAAATCCCCTTGCTCAATACTCCAATCTTCAATATGAACGTTACTGTGTAATAGAGCTCTTCTTTTTACAATATCTATCTCAGGCATTGTGGGATCCAAATGGCGGGTGTTGAACAACCCTTGGGGAAAGCAAGATGACTTGTCGCTTTCAAAACATGAACTCCTTTCCGACAGACCCAGGTAGGGTATTATTGTGACTGCTGAAAGAACTGATTTTTTGTTTTGTGTTTTTAGTATTTTTGTGTACCGGCGAAATATGAAAGTAAGAGAGTACAAGATATCCTCGAAATAGCACATCTCTATTCTGGTTAATGTCCAATTGGAATAATATAACTTTATAGTGATATCTTGAGGGGGGTGCTCTTCTTACAGAGATGAGATTCGGGGAGTATATCAGTGTAGAAGACGAGCCACTGGGTTCCATGAGGGGGAGGACATGATCATTCTCGCGCAATTATCCCCGTTCGATCTCATCCCATCTCTGCTATGCGATTGGGCTGATCCTATTACTAGAAGATATAAGTCAGGGGTACAACTATGAGCGCTTCTATTGAGTTAGTTTCATCCGTCGGCACCGGAAGATGATGGGAGTGTAGTATACGCGGTTCTCAATTGAAGCTATTAAGATGAACTGTGTCCTCTGATCCTTCTCAATTTATTTCCAGACTGATAACTACAACTTAATTCAAAAACCGCGAGACTCACAACTAAAATTAGCATGCAAGGAACGTTCAGAAGTGTAATAAACTCTTGTGCAGTTAATTGTGAGTATGCTCTCGTCGCTTGATCTGATCCAACTCACTTATTTGAATCCACATCATATAGAAATTCTCTCTGGATCCATGCGCGAGATCAATCCTCAATGCTTACAATTCTCAGTGGTCTCATCATCTTAAGATGAAAAACATTCGAACGTGATACTTAAGTAGTGCATTATCATCCTCGTACAGTATCATGTGTTACTACGACAGTTAGATAGAAGATGAGACGAACAGAGAGATGCTCATCCACTGCCGCAAAGTAAGAAACTAATATGACGGAATGTTGCTCTTCTCTTGTATGAAGTCCTTTACTTGTTGAGGAGCGAAGATTTTTATGCTAGGTATACCTTCATGTATTTATGATATTGTTACTCTTCCTATAGATGAAGCTATTCGCTCTACTCTTACCTCTGAGCATCCCCGTCAAAAACAGAATCCTTGTACATTTGCAATGGAAATTTAAGAGGCGAGCGCTAGGACGCGGCAGTGTCTACTTATAATATTATGTTCTCGGATCCATAGCTAATTAGTCTATAATACAATAGTTGTTCTAATCTCTTAAGAATGGTCAAATATATTTAGTTTTCTATTCTTACTACCGGTTTTCGGATGGAATTGACTATTCAGATATATGTAGGTAGAAATGTTTATCGTAGTCACTGGTGATGAATTTGAAGAAATCGTTTGTATAATAAGATAGGTAGTCAGAAAGCAAGGAGTTGATCAGTTTTGGAACGTATGTCTATATCAGCAACGATGTTGTACTACACTGTTATGCTTCTCCCACTGTGATAACATCTATACAATTATAAATCACCTACATAGTGATGCCCATTGCTTTCATTCCCTATGTTTATGCTCATAATTGGGCGCTCTCTAACTAAAACTACAACGCACGTTCTCTCTAAGTATTTGGAAATATAATAACTTCGCGACAGTGATAAAGCCTTTTGCAGCAGAGAAAAGCAGATACTTAGTCTCACTACGACAGGAGAGAGTAAGAGTGGAGACTTCCTGCCGAGCTGATTTGTTCCACATTATCTGAGTGTTTTTGGTAATCAACTTTGTTGAAGTATAAGTACTGGGTGAGGTGAATGCCGTTGTGGCAGCTGATTTCTGCTTAATCTTATAAGCAGAATTCAGAACTTGGTGTGATAATCATGGCGATTAAGGAAAGATCGATCTATAAAGCTATGTTTAAGTGTAGTTTATTTTGTTCGATGGGACATGTTGAGTTACTTCTAAAGTTTTTTCTTCTCCCTCCCATCTAGATAAATTTTCCAAGAGATGTCAAACTAGTCATATCTCCAAAATCCTGACTCACCAAATTGCGAGACTACAACCGATATTCCACTTTTGGATGACAAATAGTAATAGTATTGGGTCAATTTTACGGGACTCAATCACTCACAGTATCTGTTCCCGACTCTTGAAATAAGTATTTGGAGAGAAGAAACTGTAATAGAACCTGGATCTCATGATATAGTATAAACTTCACCTATAGAGTAGTCGGGACACCACGACTCTCTTAAACAACTGATAGGTGGTGAGTTGGTTAGTGATTTGAGGTATGATAGTAACCAGTTATTGCTCACTCTGCATTTAACAGGCCTCAAAATCCCGCTAAGCAAAAAAATGGCAGACTAATCTCGTCGTGGCCATCAAACATTAGAAACTCTCTCATCAACTATCGTTGCGATTTACTTCTCACAATCTATTGGAGCCAAAATGTTTCTGAGTATTTTAAACTCTGTTAGAAATCGGATGTGGGTATTTTATATGTACCGCACAGCACATATGAAATGACAGCATCTAGACTACATGAACGTTCCTCTCTAGAACCCTATCATTGTCTCATTAGACAGATACTTCGAGGGAAGATCGAATCCTTATCAATATAATAAACAAGATTTTTGCGGAGACTCAATATGGAAGTCTTGGAGAATTTCCTTGAGAAATCCAGAATAGTAATCAATTTGTACTCTAATTAGACAGAGTTTTAGAGAGTTGCGGACTTATTGATATCTTGAGAACTTAATTTGACAGTTTAGGGGCACTCATAAACTCGCCATTGTCTCTTATATAGTTTTCTCACAATCCTATTGTCTTCTATAATTAACATTTACTGAGAGATTTTATAATTTAGGGAGCACAACCGATTCGGATGTTTTCTCACATCGAATGGAATATTCTTAGATTCATTAGTAAAGGAACATCGTTAACAGCAATTGCTGTATCGAGAATTATAGTATTTGTCTGGGTGCATGGTTTGTTAGAATATAAATCATTTATATGTATAAGTAATGAAATGTTTTAACAGGGTCATTTATTAACAATATGAGCTTTTTCGGAAAGCGCTCGATTGATTTTCACTTACGTATGTGATTAGTGCTATCAGCAACAATCAGAGTTTAGATCTGTATTATTACAACACGTGTGTATGATGCTAGTATTAGTTTGCTAGTGAACTCGACGTGAGAGCGATGTTATCTATTGTTGTAATAAGTTATCTGTGATGAATAAAGATTAAAAGGTGATATTGAAAGAACTGTGTGTATTATCTGTGAAATACTCAGAGTGACTGGGTACCAAGGAGTACTTAAAATGTGAGCATTTGTCATTCGCATTATTATAATGTGATTTTGGGGGACATATGAGAAAAAAAAAGGAGTCCCTCCGTCCAAAAGATTCTGATTAAAATATGACAATCTACTTTGAAAGATAGAAGTATAAGACCATATCTCTGCTCGGAATATATTAATCTGTGCAAATCAATGTGCAATTAGTCTCGAACAAATAATTCATGTGATTAAGATTTAAATATATAGGATATTCTGTATTAGTACAGTTAGTAAATTGAAATAACTAGTGAGCCTTATTAGTTGATAAGTACAAAGTAAGATTATAACTATTTCTGTGTGCCTCATTCCCATTAAATAAGGTGTTGTACAATTCCCGTGAGTTCGATGATTTATATTACAGTATATATGATGACTCTGCTCTCCATATCGTACTCTGTTACCAGTTACCTAAACAATCAAGTTCCATACATTCACAGAGTCAACTAATTCTACTTTCATTTATGTACCTTCACCATGCTATAAATACCAGGTTTTTGATCACAGACAGTTAAGGTTCCCTCGAACAATAGTAGTCGTGATTTCTGACCATAGTAAAAAGGCCTTGACACAGAAGTTTATATTTGACGAATCCATCTCTTCATGGACACAATCATAGGAAAGGAAAATTCAGACGGTTGGTCACTGTGTTCAAAACGACCCATATACTATTTTAAAGATATACCATTTCTTCATGCTTGAGAGTAGATGTGGTCTATTCGCTTCTACATCTCACATACACGTAACGTCTCGATCGACTAACTATAACTAAAGTCCTTTAGATCCCTACACACTAGAAGGTGTGATACCTATTCTCCAATACTCTGTGTGAGTCGTAGACTTTTCGCTTCAGGAGACGCGGATTGATAAAATTATTCTTACAGAAGTGGTTTTCGTGGTCACATTCGGACGGTTGTCGCAGATTTATTTCTCAATCAACGCTCTTTTTCTCAGATTGTACCTTAAGTTGATTGTGACCACTTATTGATTTTATCATAATTTTTTTACATAGTGTAGTCAATGTTTCGGTATAAAGCAAAACTGAACTTATCGTAGAACAGTGAAAAACTAGTTCGCATAACTTTCCTCTTCGCGAAATGCTTAGGTAGTGTCTGTTTTTTTTATATATATTATTTATTATACGAATGAACCGTTATATAGAAGAGAGATGACATCAGATATGAACAATCTCAAACTTTCTCTGAACATTGTTGCTCACGTTGTGAGCATTTAATGATTCTACTCGAATCGTGTGTGGCTATGCTCACTAAAATGCAACAGGAATTTCAGACGATTCACGTTTAATGCTAGTATTAGACTCATACGGAGGCGCCGCGTTATATTATTGAGATAGTGTAGATAAGCTGATGGAATGAGACATCTGCAATCACTCGCGTTTAGGCCATTAATCGAGGACCGACACTTGAGAGCTCTCATCCCAACGAGAAATCCAGAATAGGTAATGTGTATAGAGTTTATGTTCTCGGGGAGAAGATTTTGTGAAATATGTTTAGAGTTAAAAGATAGAAATCAATACAATTCGTCCTTTTGAAATGAACACAACTCTTATTCATTTCTTTGCAACGATGACACGAACTACAAAACCCAAAATTACTAGGTGTAAAGAAAGCATTTTCTCTGCACTTGATGCCTCCGCTGCCCTTCTTCATGGACTGAACGTTTTCCACAGAGTAATCTAACACGAACCCTAAATCTCACATACTAACATTTCTTATGGAACTTCTTACGGGAAACTTAACGATTCTACAGGCTCGTGATACAACTGTTCTATCCTACCACAGACCCAGGACGAATAGTCGACTCTTCATTGACATATGGTGACACTCCGCAGGAATCTCTGATGATTGAATCGTTTCTGGGGAAAGATTGTTTATGAGAGAGAGAATAGTATCAAGTATATCTCAAGGAAATATCGGCTTATATTAATTATAGGACTCCATCACCTACCATTCTTGTTTCTTTTCTAAGAGATTTTTGTTCTCTATTTATTTGTGAGTGCTTACAATAATAATTATTTTATATTTAATTATTATTTGCAATGAACTTAACTTCTCTTAACTATATTTAGACAGTTACCATACAAAAGAAAGCATAGCATGTGCAGCAATCCTTGTTACACTATACTAATGATTTTATTATTTAGAAAGTGGTGGCAAGGAATGGTTTGACAAGGTAATTTGTTGTTTTGTTTCACACTTATAACTTCACTTTTCTTCACAAGATCAAAGATTTTTTTTTATTAATTCAATGCTTACGACTAGTTAAGTTCTTCTAAGGATTATATACCAAAGTAAATGTAATATAGTATTGTGGAGATATTTCCTCCATCATACTAGTGCAATAGAGGCACTAGTAATCACGACATAGATTGTGGTGAAAGGGAAATTAGTATATTGAGAGAATAAAGCTGAACGTATTTAGTACTCTATCATATTACTAGTGACAATTACGAAGTCTATATGAGTCTCAACTATGCTTTCCACGAGGAGATCGATACATCAGTGTTACAACAATAATAGACGACATATAATTCAATAGTGTGGTTATACTCCCATAGTACATATGTTTGAAAATTATAATTATGTGTCCGAGACACTACTAGGGTCTTCTACTATAGGGAGGTAGCTGATAAGACAAGAAAATAAGCTACAATATGCCTCTCGCCAGAAAGACGGTCTGTATGGACTACGCGCATAGGTCGCAGTCCAGGATAGGTACAGCAAAATCCTTGTGAAAGATCATATGTCCTCAGGATTTGATTTCATGAGGTCTAAAGACGATAAAATTCATTATGAGTCCTCTCGAATTTTCTAAATGATCTGAACTCTCGATTCATAGAATGACTCAGTAATACTAACGCCGTTTAAATTTAGTGGAGTATTTTGATGAGAAACTGTGATACTCAATAGCTATTTGTGTCTCTCTACCAATCAATCATGTTATTACCATAACGACTTCCTTTCATCTAAGTTTAGTGCTGGTATGGAAACAGTGAACGTATGATACATCTCTCGCCACTCATATTCCTTGAATGTTACAGGCCCCTAAGGATACGATCGGACCTAAGTAGTTTTATTTTGAGAGGCCAACTCTTACTACTTCATAGATAGTTGCTTTTCTATCCTTAAGGATAGATGGCGACAACGCACCTGAGTTGTGATGAGTGTTTCCGGAATCTATGGATAGCACGACTACACATTAGAAAGTCTCTCAACAGATCGCCTCAAGGTGCATTCTGAGGATCGTATAGAGCTTCGTGCGCTCTCTCTATAAAGTCCATATGCATATTGATACGAATGATTGGAATCTACTTCACTTATAGTAGTTATCTGTGAGTATTTTTTATAACTCACAGAGCTGGCGTTACAGATAGAGTAAAATACTAGACTTGTTCTTCCAAGTTCTTTTTGTAAACCAACCGCTTATGAACCATCAACCTTGGGATGAAATTAGATGTATCATGTCAATCTAGCTTATATATACAAGTCTCGAGAGTAGAGAGAATCGAAAGGAAACATTCTATTAATTATCGCGGAAACGTGATTCCTGATAATTGTAGTATATATTGCAAAGGTCAAAAGGAGACGATTATCTTGATGTAGGTTAATATTGTAGGATTCTAAACTGTGGAAGAGAGTTACATGTGGTCTGCGTTTGGTGATTATAATCATTGGAATTAATTTGAATGTTTAATTTAGAATTAATTGAGCTCTAAGGTCGGGGTTAAAACTGAGAGAATTAATGGAAATTATTTGTAATTTGCTTTAGCATAGATATAACTAGATGTTAATGATTTTCTGGGATGAGTTTAGTTGGCACTATATAACACTCAGTTTCTTCTTGATAGAAATATATTCAGTTTACTATAGTTTTATCCTATACCTCACTCACAAACTCATCTAATGCTTATTGTATTATATCACATTAATTAATCTTCTATTTTTATGTATTGACTTGGAGGTGAATAAATATCCAGAGTTATCTCCAAGATCAGTGAAGTGTTCGTCTTTAGCTGTACTCAACAACTATTATAGCCTTATTAGGCTTGGTTGTCTCTACTTGAGAGTTATTAACGAGATATGCTCGGAAGTAATACTTTGTTTATAGTGTTTTTTTCCTCGAAATATGAAATCTGAATATTTTTAACCCCTCTTATTATCTTGTGGATAAAGCATTAATTAAATGAAATTGGGTAATGATGATCTATTTCTGTTCAAATTTTGCTTACTCTCAAAGTACTTGAGGTCGAACAGCTCATACCTAAAGAGGACTCTAACCATAGAAGTTAAAGTTGGTGATGCAAATAAATGGCAAGAGCGTCCGTCTCTCTTAGATTAGTAGTGTAGAAAATAATGAAAAAAAATTCATATTTGAAAAATGAACGTCTCCATTTTGTGGCCAATAAAAAGTTCAACAAGTATCACAATCACTAAATATGCGACGGAAGCTACACCTGTTAATATAGCTGTAAAGAGAGTGGCATAGAAAATAGAAAGTTATCAACCAAACTATGCTGTCCTATAAATTTATCTATCTATTTAAGTATTTATCTACTATTGTATATTTGCTATGTCAGGTAGCTTTATCTATCATCATCAGTCAATTCAATGATTAAGTCAAATGAGAGTCTATCTATCTATTCTATTATCTATGCTATTGATCTATCTAGTCTATCTTATCTATCTGTCTATTATCTATTTCTAATCTTCTTTCACTGAAATAGTATTTTTTATAAAATGATAATTTTTATACGTGCTAGTACCATAAGTAACCAGGGCTGCGGAACCCAGTGTCCGGAGCCGAGCGGAACGGGAATCGCGGAAAAGCATTTTTTTTCATGTAACGAGCTAGAAAAATATTACTGTGGAATATTTTCATAATTTTTTAATTGTACTTTAATATTGTTCCGGGAGCGCGAACGGAGCGGCACGATCTGGATAATTTTAAATGGTAAATGCAAAAAAATTAAATAGAGGACTAGAGGTATATGTTCACAACCCTTATATATATATATATAAATACTTCATATATATATATATATAATAAACGTATATAATTACTAGATATATACTTACGTATAAGATATATATATATGAGCTATATATTACTATTATATATATATATATATATAGATATATTGATAATTATATTACTGTATATATATATCATTTTAAAAATTCGACGAAGAGACTTTATTTAATTTTAAGAGAAATAAGAGACATTATAAAACATTCTAAAGTTTAGTGAGTATAGTTTTAATATTTCAATTGATTATTAATTAACAAGATATCATTTAATATTCAAAATAATTTTATGAAAATACTTGAGTCTAATAGTTGGTGTGAATGTGATATTAATATAAATAAGTATGGATACCGGCATACATCACTGTATAAAATATCAGTTTTATAAGTATATGTATAAGATTTAGTTATATATATAATAATATTATATATATACTATTATATATACTATAAAAATATAGAATATATAGTATATATATATACTAATATATATTATAATATATTATATATATATTACTATATATATTATAGTATATATATATTATCATATCATGTAGTATATAAGGAAGCAAGAAAGTGAAATTACGATAGGAGGATAGTTGTAGAGACACCTAGCAATGTATTGTCATATAGAAGGTATGCTAGCTGTAACGAGGTCTAATTTTGCCGAGTCTCATGAATGCTATGACCTCTCTTTAAATCATCGGTGGAAGGCTACCTACTTGTATACCGTATATAGATTGTTATTAAAGTATATCAAAATCTATCGCGTCTTTGCTTTTACACAGAAAGAAACGCCAAAACAACGGGTGGAAAGCTTGGCGGCAAGGAGCCCAGAAGGACAATGGCACAAGCTATACAGAGAGTAATATCCCCTTCGCTATGTATATGTCTTTTTGGACTAGCGTTCCCACGATGAGGAGTTGCCAAGTCCGACCTCCCCTTTACAGGTCATTTAGAATAGGGAAATTGCTGTGCCATTAATTTATTTGTTAGCCTTTTATGTGTGTGTGTTTCATATTTCTAACGACACTTTTCTGCATAGAGATTACTCTGCTTCTGCATTGTACTTCAAGTAATGATTCCGAGAATCCATATTGTATTGTCCGCATCACAATTGTCAAAATAAAGACGTACGGAGAGTCTTCCATTAACCGCCTCCCATGAGTGATGATGGCAAGTTCATTAGTCATTTTGATAGTATTGGAGAGGTTGAATTCCAAGCCTATATATCTGGTCCAAGTGGTCGCCAGCACACGAGTGACATTAGGATTACTGAGCGAGTTCCTAGAGTACGACAGTGAAATCCGAGGAGAGTAGAGTACATAGACGCGAGTCAGGAGGGACATGATAACAGAGTGAGGATATAGGAGGTAGAATGTATATAGAGCGAGTGACGGAGGTATGAGCATTGAGAGATGCTATAAAAATAGTGATTGTATGTTGGATGAGAATGAGTGAGGTAGATCGGGAATAATTAAATTACACTCACTCTCGCACGTCACACACTGTTAATAAGACTGATGAAGAAGATATTGCATTTCTTGCTTCATAAAAATAAGAAAGAAAAGTCGTATTATATATCTGTTGGTAACTAGAAAAGACCGTTGCGTAATTTTCAGGGTTTATGAAATATAGAGAGTCAAAAATCAGGTAGACGCGTTAGACAATTGAGGTCAGGATTTATCTCTATACTCAAACTGTATTCTCTATAGTGGAGATATAGTAGCGCACAGATCAAAACTCACAGCCCAGTAAAAAACAACAGGCTATAGGAATGGTGTCAACAAAAAAGAAATTAGGCCTTAAAACTAAGGCGAAACCCACTTTTAAAAGAGGGAAAGAAAGATCTCCATTCCCACTCCCTCAACTTCTTGGAGAAAACGGAGATAAACATTGTAAGTGACGCCATCTATCTGCCATTGAGGCACCGACCCTGCAACAAAAAAAAGAGCCTACGTACCGAACTCGACACGAGGAAAGGATTTGTGTGTCCATGCAAACTCCCAGACTTCACGAAATGACGGTTCCAAATTTGCTCTGAATAACGGTAACCGCGCTCTCACACATCTTTATAGCTTATAAACTAAAAGTGGAGCCAGAGAAATTAGATTAATAGCGCCAAAGGCTCCCGCATAGCAGTTATTAGCCAGCATGGAGAGAGAGAATAAGAGATAACACCTATAAAGAGATTGTGAAAACAATTTAAAAGAACTCACTCATATCAAAGAACCAATATAAGTGCGTCACCCCACACAAATAAACGCGTGGCCAACGAACTCCAGCTCAATTCTTCTCGAGTTCTAAGGGAGGCATTGAGGTGAAGAGAGCGGCAAAATCTCCTCAATAGAGAGCCTACTTTGGTGAAAGAGAATTTTTTCTAAAAAGGCTACCTCCAAAGGTATATGAACATCTCTCCACAAAATCTCATCATGTGTAAGTATACACACCCTCGCCTACATGGCCAATCGCTGTGTAAACGAATCGAAAATTAGAAATAAAGAAAACATGACAGCCTCTGGCAACTACATGCCCTGCCAGCACTCAAGAAATTTTAGGCTAGACCGCTGGAGAAAGCAAAGCAGCTTCTCACCCAAGCAATACTCCAACCCCCGTTCCGCACGCCATCAATCGTTGGAAAATTACTTTAAAATTCAACGCAGAACTCGTAGTAGCAAAATAAATATTTCAAGGAATAAAATTAAAACGCACTTTAAATCTGAAATCGAAAAATTAACTACTCACTGAGAACTACTAAATCCACTGAATGAACTACCTACTACTACTACTAATAATAATAATAATAATAATAATAATAATAATAATAATAATAATAATAATCGGTATAAAATAATAATAATAATAATAATAATAATTAATAACAATAGAATAAATAAAAATGAATAATAAAATCACAAAACATAAGTGATGAAGATAATGCAGACGCTTGGAAAGTAAACAATGAAGTGAAAAATTTTTTTTTTGTGATACTGTGAAACAGAGACAAACGTAAAATCTCTGTACATGGCTTAGCATGCGCCATCTTTTGTTAGAAATTGACAATTAAGATTTAGATAGTAACAAAAATTTAAAAATGTTCCACTGTGATAAAAATATCACACTGGCCAAAAACGGCAAAATGTTAATTAAGAGAGTTTCCAAAAATTGGTAAGAGGTTTTGTCTTATGATTCTATTATCTCTTGTTGCATTGAAAATTATACATTTATTTATTATGATCAATTATTATTAGGATATTCTTGAAGAGATTTAAATATACTCCAGAGAAATTTCAAACAGACCAATGACTCCATATGCCGTTGAGTTGCCATCGATTCGCTAGATAGAATATAAGAGGGAGGAAGCCAATAGCTAGAATTCCGTAGTTGTCTTACAAGTCCGACAATTAAGGAATGTCTATATTCTTATAGTAATATAGTGATGAATGTCAGAGTAGGTTCAATTCGGCTTTCTAGCACCTTCAACACCTAAATTCAATTAAGAAGATGTTGGACTTAATAGAAGAAATAGGTTATGTACAACTATTTAGAAATTGGTGTACAGGACACGAAGTTGTAAAAAAAAGGAAAAAAACGAGAGGAAAAGAAAAAAGAATATAGAGTATATTGAAGTGATATTCTTTTTAAGTATGATGGGAGCGAGAGTGTCGCGGCAACTTTGAGAGTAGGCCTGCATGCGTGAGTCTCGGAGCTGACGAGTTGAAGCTGGCGGGATTAGCTGGTGAGAAGGTAATCTTGAGATATCCACTAATATCGCTGAATGAGATCGATAATGCAATCGAGTGCTCACTTTCCAAAAAAAGAAAAAAAAAAAAAAAAGAAAAAAAAAACAAAAAAAAAAAAAAAAAAGAGAGAAGATGTTAGGGAGGTCCAAAGGTATGAAGGCAGCTGGGCTTCTGATTCATGATAAAGGTAACCGATTAATCACGTTTTGCGCAAAAATTTCAAAGATCTTTTATTCTTTACTCTTAACAGAGCGAGACATCGAAAAATTAAATCATCATTTACAGAGTAAGTAAAATTACCATTGAGATATACATGAACTATTAGTGTGAATTAGATTAGTGACATCTTGATTAAAAATTTAAAAGTTTTTCGTCCGGGTGAGTACAAAATGTAATTTGTGCTGACACTGATTAAACTGTAATTTATTTAAAGTAAACCAGGATTATTTTACAATAAAATTCGAAGTTGTCGAGGAAAGTGGAGAGCGAGAGTCCGGTCTGAACCCGACAGAACGCACTCGCACACACTCGACGGAATTGAAAATGGGGGTTTAACATAATCGTTTTTAAACAATATTATGACGTTTCGTATAAGAGGAGAGATAAAATTTTTTTTTAAATAAATAGTCATCTTTCATAGAAGAGAGCAGTACGATATGCCTTATATGTGTGTATATATTTTAAGAGTAGAATATCACTCGGTATATTCTCCAGATCGAGAGTACACAGTATGATGATCATAGGAACGAGAGGGATGTTGGATGCGTATACATGCGCGTACTCAGACGAGACTACGCAGATCGCGTCGGAGTCGAGTGCGGCGACAACAGCTAATAAAATCTCTCTCCGGCCGGAAATGTCACTTGATGTAACATTCTCTCGCGCACGGTAAAATCAATCTTAGTCGCAAATTTTATGAGAGTATTCATAGACAGCACGCTATGATAAATTCGAGCATATATAGATGTCATTTCCTTTTCGTTTTTCTCCAACTGACCAGATCTCACTCTCAGTGAGTCTAACGGGTGACGATCGTTCAACATCACGGCGTCCTATATATTAAAAGTGATCAGGAAAATACTCTAAAAAGAATAGAAATATGCACAAAAAGAAAAGATGGCACGTACAAGAAGGGCAAAACTCCTCATCTATTTCCAACAAGGCGACATCACTCGTTTACTTTAACAAACAATACCAAATAACTCCCCACCGCTTTCTCTGATACGAACGAGCTTGTTGATTGGTCACGCTCACCATCAGGCGCAACTGGCCCAATCAGAGCTAAGCTTCCCACGATCTTCCGACTGGAGCACTAACCAAAATCCTCTCGCTTGCCCTGCTCTCACCGCAGTTCCCAGCAAGCGCCACTCTAATCGCGCGAAGAGCGCAACAACAGTTCTCGCAACGTTCCTATAGACAAAACAATGGTTACTATGAAAATGCACCGCTTCCGAACGACAATAATTCAACACACATAATTGATATAAAACAATCATGGAGAAAGCAGAAATGGCAAATCAACCATTTTGAACTCCTAACCCATTCAACAGGAGAGAGTGCGCGGTACGAGTGCGAAATGATTCTGGATCTTACTGCACTTTGAAAACGCAAGGTTACATCAGAAACTGGCTTACCAAGACAGGTATCCATTGCCAAAGCCTACATCCAAACGGATGGAGACATTAGCCTATTCACCTCTACACGAATGTGACAATTGAGTAAGATTCGAGACACGAGAACCCCGAGCGAGGGAGGTAAGAAACAGAGTTCGGCAAAATTAGAAACAAAAGTACTAGAGGAAACAGGTCTTTGATTCGTGCGTCAGATGTATGCACGGAGAGAGATTATAGCACCTCAGACGGAGCGCGGACGGGCACCGAGCGTCGCTCGGAGAGACCCCCAGGTTTGCCCACGGGATGCATCATTAGCCGTGCGGAAACTTATCAAAGGGCCCACGATAGAAATGGCAAATTGAGCCAAACATATAAAGAGAGTACAAAGAAATTAAAGTACGCTGCCCGACTCCAAAAACATCACGAACAGTTAGAGATTTAGAACGCATGGAAAAGATTAAAAGCAGGTCGATGCCAGAGGGTAGCAATCCACGGAGTAGTTAGAGAGGGACATATTAGAGTAGAACCATATGAAGGAGGACGGACAGGGAAAGCTGAGAGCAATGGACAAGGCAAAAAATCGTGAAAACCACAACAGAGTATGACCACGCAGTGTAGCTAGCAGAAAGAAATTGGAGGCGCCGGCAAGTGTAATCAACAGATTGCGGGCAGTAACCCGTAGGGGAGGGGCGAGAGGAACCCCTCGCTGACCAGCCCAAATACCAAAGTCGGGGGACTAAGAGATTCAAATATTTCAGTGTAATTAATATTGTAATTTTTTGAATTAAGATATTTTCTTGCATATTTTCATTAATATCTATATATTGTATGGTAAAAAAAAGATAAATAGTATTTTAGAAAATCTGGACATTTAATGCAAAAATTTGCGAAATAATTCCGCAAAACTAAAATTTAGAATGGAAAGAGAGAAAGTGCGCAACGCAGTCTTAAGTTTTATGTCCCCTATTGGTTTATCTTCAATCAAACCCCCCACCGTTGAGAAAAAGAGAGAGATAAAAAATATACTCCAACAATCTGGGTTATATCTGGGTTTTATAAAAAAAAAGTAAAACTGAAGGATAATAATTCAACTGAGACTGAAGCTAATTAATTGAAAGAGGATCGTAATCATCACTTATGTTTATATTTTTCCCTTGATTAGCAGATGCCGAGAGACTATTAAATGCTTTTGTTATTGTTAGTCTGAACTCATTATAATCTATTATGTATCACAGTGAACCAGTGTGCGCGCTCCCACGAATCAGACAAAAAGGAGATGTCGGAAAAAGAGCCCTAAGGGCCTGTGAAACTCTCGTTGGCCAAGACATCCTACACTCAAAAACACCCACTATAGCGGGCTAGGTGACCGGGGTTAATTAGAAACGGCCACCATGTAGGCTGCCATAGACCTTATGAGCTGGTGTCTAAAATTGCTGAATCACATTTTGACAAATGACAACATAGCATCCAGGGAAGAGAAACAACACCTTGTAAATGAAGTATGGAGACAATCGCTTTGAATATTAGTTATGGCACTGGGTGCGACGCCGAAAAGTTGGTGGTCCACATCCAAGAAGTAAAACCTTTAATAATGCAAGATAGAATGAGAGCAACATTGTCCGATCGCACGTTTATACTATACGATTGTAATATGTAATAAATAATTATAATATATATTATATCATAATATTAATAAATATATATATATTATGAGTCTTATATTTATATATTATATATATATATATATATAAGGAGAGAGAGAGGAGAGGAGAGAGACATCTTTTATATTAGGATACACATATATGGGAAGAGTATACAGTATGGGGTAATAGGATATAATGAATAGGAGAGAGGCGGAGTGAGAGGGAGAGGAATACGAGAGGGAAGTGGAACATCCGCACGATTTTTGCCAATAGAGAGGAGCACGCAGGGTGTTATTTTTTAGAGTTTTTTTTTTTGAAAGAGACAAAAACCCGGGGTGGGTTTGGGCCTTTGTCAAAAAAACCGGGTTTTAAATGCCAACCCTGTTCAACAGTAATATAAAAAGGCAAACAATAAAGCCTAGGAGGCAGTAGTACGAAATTCAAAATAATAATTAATAAGAAATTAAGTAGATAGTTGAATTACTATAATTGAAATACATTATAGAGATTATCTCCTTGAAGCAAGAGGAAAGTGAGGAGTTTTCGTCGTGGCTTCTTAAATGTAGATGACAGTCATTGTAACCCGTATTATAAATTGAAACAGTTGGAATCGCTATTACAGAATATTTTTTTGTAGTACAGGTAACTCACACATGATAATCAGTAGGGATAGGGCCGGATATACCGGCAACTATCCGGGATATGCCGGTCTAGTCCGGCCCAAGTTTTAAACTATCCGGGTTAATCCGGCCGGATAACCGCATAATTGACTTTCTATGGGTTCTTCCTCGTTGGAGAGAGAGAGAGAGATAAAGAGAATTTAAAAAAATTGAAAATAATAATATTAAAAATTTTATAATATTATATATATATAGTATATATATAGTGATAAGAGAGAGGAGACTAAAATCTATTACTATATATATATATATATATATATATACTATATAATATATATATATAGGATACGGTATATAATTTATATATATACTAATGATATAGGTATACTTGTTTAGACTTTCCGATGGATTGGGTACTCCAATGTTATATTATTTTATTCATCATTTATGTTTAGAAAAAAAAATTTTTTTGATTTCAAACTATTAATCCTTACGCGGCCGATTATAAGGCATTTTTGTGTTTAATTATTAAACTGTTACACAATATATTAACGGGAGAGGCATATACTAACATCTAAAGGAAGGTTGGTTGTTTTATTAATTTTATTTGCTATTGATCTAAGTAGAGGTGGGTAACGGTTGTAACAGAGAGCGCAAAGTCATCTATCTATCGATGCAGACGAGAGTGAAGTTCAAACTCAAAAAGCAACAGTAGCGAAATTAAATCGAATGGCATACGGTTCTCAAGCTTATCAAAAAGAAAGAATGAAAAATATTATTTTCAAATTAACAGATTTCAAAAGTTTTTTAAGTTTCGCATTTGCAAATATTATACAATTCCCGATTGTGATGTTTTGTCAGCTCATATATATATATATATATATATATATATATATTATAATATATATATATATATAATTATATATATATATATATATATATATATATAATATAATATATATATATATACTAATATACATATTTTTTCTGTCGTCAATATGCCATTTTTGAACTATCTTAAATGCTGATGTTGTTGTTATTTGAGTACTAGCTTCTGGTGAAGTTTGAAGTTCATCTTCCTCTAAATTTGATTTTTTAGAACTACTACCTGGATTTTTTCGTTTTGTAAACGGTTGAATGTTTTGGCTTATCTACATGAGTTCACATTTTTATGGTGTTCATTTATAGTAATTAGCATTACACCGAAATTTGGTTTTATCCATAATTAACCGACCTTTATAAATACTTATGCCCGAGCTGGTATGATCGCAGGTAGTAATGGCCTTACAGCTGGCATTCGAGTCTTTACATTCGGCGGTGAATTTATTTGTTAAGATACATTCTTCTAAAACACGCACGTTTATGAGTTTTAGAAGGTGTATATGGTTGGACTAACGTTAGTTGTTTGGCTATATATGTATATAAAATATACAAAGAGTAGAAGAAAGAGATAGTAATGACATTGTAAATATATTATATAGTATACGATAAATTATATAAGTGTATATTGAGAGGGTAATAAGGTATAATACTGAGTATATCACGAGAGAGAGTGAGCGAGATCCTGATTACGGTATTAGTATGTTATATATAGGAGAGGCAATTGATGTATAGTCGGATGAAATTATATATATATATATTTCGACCGTTTGGTCGAGTTGTGGAAGGCAGTGGAAACCAGAAGAAACCGAAAACAGAAGGGCCAAAGAGAATGAGTGGAAAGATTGGATTAGTTCCTGATGTCATCAATTGAAGTCAGGAATTAATTTCCCAACAACTCTTTGCAAGAAGGTTGGTTGCAAGAGAGTTTGAAGGAGAGAGAGAGGAGAGAGAGAGAGAGAGAGAGAGAGAGAGAGAGAGAGAGAGAGAGAAGAGAGAGAGAGAGAGAGAAGAGAGAGAAGAGGAGAGAGAGCTTTTTGTTTCAAGTAGCGCAACAATCTTGAAGGGGAAAAAAAATGCGATTCGATATTTCTGAAATGTAAAATTTTAAACATTTAAATTTTTAATTTGATTTGGTAATCTAAGGTCGAGGAGCTTCACAAATTTAATAATCATTTCTTCTTAGCAATTTCGGGAATATGAAATTATA